>OY856411.1:410311838-410579338 GCA_963693085.1 Alisma plantago-aquatica
GTTCTTATAGTTTGAAAGTTGGTTCTGACTGTTTGGCTATCATTTTTCTCTGAAGAGATGGTACTTTCAGTCGTGAGGCTAGTTTTTGCAGATTTAAAACTACTTTCTCTTACCTTAAGGCTAGGATTGTCAGTAGTTTTTTTACTACTAATTGAATCAGATATTTGTAGAGATATGTCGATTGGGCGTTTATATGCCATTTTATCCATTCATATGGATTCTAATCCTTTTTGTTGTATTTCTCGTCAGAAGCAATTCAGATCTGCAAAGATACTTGCAATTTCTTGCTTGTTTTCTTCTACATTGTCAATAATTTTATCTTGTTTTTGAATTATTTCAATCAATTCTACGTAATTGTCTTGTAATATATTACAACTTTGTTGCAATCGAACTTCAAGTTCTGCAAGTTTCTTTTCAACTTGCTCCATTATATTCTCTTGATAGAAAATATGCAAGAGAGTTAGTCTCGCCTTTAATAACTTCTATATCAAAAATATATTCTATGAAAGCATTTTCCACCTACTTAACCTTTTATATTCTAGGGTAGATGGTAAGTTGTTTTTAACAAAAGCTTTAACTTGAGTATTAGCTACTCTTGCTAGGAATTTTTTTGGTAATAAAAAGTAAGAGAATTTTTTAATTCTTTTTTTAAGTGCTAACAATTCTTTTTCATTTGAGTGGTATCTTTTTTCTATTTCTGTGAATGTTCCAGAAGTATATCTGCATATTTTTTCTTTTTGTTCATCTTTTTTCTTTAAGACTGCTCCCCAAAATTCTTTAGAGGCATCTGTTTCTATTATTAAGTCATCTCCTTCTAGTGGGAGATCTAGTCTTGGTAGATTTTTGCATTTTTCTTTTATAAATCTGACATAATTTATAAGTTCTTCCGTCAAAAGGAAGATTTTATTTTTCTTTAGTAATTTTTGTAGAGGACTTCATAATTTTTCGAAGTTTTCTATAAATTGTTCTGCATAATTTAGACAACCTAAAAATCTTTTGAAGTTGTTTTTTTATCTTCAAGTTTGTCTGGAAACATATAGCAAGATACATATATGCAATGAGACAGATATTGTTTGTAATGAGATGACCAAATTTGTAAAATAAACACTTGTTTTGTATTACACGTCTAATTATAGTAAAAATGATATTTATGATACCAGTTTATTCTGTAATACAAAATGAGTGTTTTTATTACAAATTTGGTCATCTCATTACAAATGATGTCTGTCTCATTACAAACAAGTATATTCCTATTAAAAAATAGATCCACGAGTAGCTAAAGTTTGTTGCCCCCGCCGGTAGTGAATATATACCCTATATATATATCAATATATCTTCACTATACTCAATGCTTCATGTTTTGGTCTGCTTGTTTCACCTATATTTTAGGTTTAGAGATGGCTACAAATTTGATGTCTTGGTGAGCTATGCTCAAGTGTACTTGTTGTAAGATCCCTATTGTACATGTGTAGACTTGTAAATTTGATTATAATTAGAACCATGTAATAATAATGTAATTTTTAATACACATGTGGATTTTTGAGCTTATGTTGGTGGTTTGTTCTTGTTATTTGTTTATGTATGCTATTGTTTTGTGCTTCATTATTCACGTAATAATACCATGCTAGGGATGGACACATAGGTCCTATCACCATTGACTTTATAGTCATTTGGAAGTAGGATTTTAGTAATAAATGGTTCTATGACACCTACCTATGAGAAAGTTCAAATCTTTCCACTGATAATAATAGCTCCACAATATAAAAGTATGGACTAGTAGCTAGTTGATCACTATTATGTGTACGTATGAACAACCTCTTATGTTTTTTATTGTTGTTTGTATTCATGAGTGTTAATGTTATAAGAACATTTTTAGGAGAAGTACGAGTTCAACCAATTTATCTTAGAAGTAATGCTTCCTTGTTATGGATCAAACTTGTTACAAATAATGTTTATCCATTGAAGGAAACTCATTGTTGTCATTTCAATTGTGGAAATTGGCATCATTCTAGGTGAATACAGATGAGGCTACTAAGTATTTCTTTAGAATATTAAGTGAAAGACCAATATAGTTACATTACAGGTGTCCCAGTAGATGTGTCTAACATATAAGTACCCTAATATTATATATTGACCTATTAATTAGAATGTAAGGTGTGTCTTAATTTTCTAGAGAAATGATATATGTTAATTTTCCAGTCGATAAAGGATCGTGATCCAACTAAGGAGTCATAAAAGCTAAAATTAAGTTGCTATATGATTAATGTATACATATCTTAGCATAATTTAATGAATGCATGAATTATTTCAACAAAACTTAAAACTTTTATGTCAGATTTGTCGTAATGTTTTTAAATGGCATGTCAAGGGTGATTTTCATGGGAACTCCTACTTGAAATAAAAGTATAGGAGGTATTATAAATCCCTAGAAGGATGTGGACATTTATGATGACACATGTGCCCCTCAACACACTTGTAGTGATGCATTTTGAGCGTCGAATCATGAACTATAAACTTTTCAATTATGATTGGACAAACATCACTAAGCATGTGAGGATGAAAACAGGGGTTACAATAACAACTAAACACAATGTATCACGAGACTTATATCAGACATATATAATATATATAAAAGGAAATATTATTGATTAACGGGTGGTTATAGTGTTAAGACCATCACTGACGAGTTCAATGTTTTTCTCAAATTTAATCAGATTTCATCATGAACTAGAGGAGATGACACACCATAATTGGTCATTATATTGGGTGTAATCATGATGTGACCATATTTAATTTATATATATATATATATATATATATTTATATATATATATATATATTTATATATATATATATACTATTGTATCTGCAACCGTACTTTGTAATTCTCCATGTAATATAATCATATTTAATGATCATGTTTCGTAATAATACAACAATGGTTGACCATAACTGAACTATGTTATACAAATAATTGACCTTTACAACTGTGTCATGATAGAAGAATGTTGTACTTAAAATAGATGAGCCTTCTAATAAAATAAATTTATATTATCATAATGCTTACTATGACTAATTTATTAATTTTATATATGAATATAACTAATAATAATATATGTCACAATTTTTAAAACCCATATAAAAGTATGAAAAAAAAGAAATTTTCTTCAAGGACAGTCTTACTAATCAAAATATAACATTTGGATGAAACCATGTTCCAGTCCAGACTCACACCTGAATGAACCCAAACATGAATAGGGTTGAAATGCATATACCAAGGTATTCTTCCAAACAATATTAGACTTGGGTTATCCCTGTTCCTAAGGGTAGTGTTCCCCCAGTAACATTTGTGCCTAAATAGGGCCTAAGGGAAGAGAGGTCGTGAAAAAGACCCAAGTCCCCTCCCAGCGATGGAGAAAATAACTTAGGTGTTGTTGGCTACAAATTAGATCTAGCTACTTGAGGTACACTACCCCGGGAACATTGGTAGCTTTTCCAAAATCATGTTTGGGATCCAATAGGATTAAATTTGGGTAGGAATTGTTCAACCTGGAAAATAAGTATAAAAGATAATCCCCATTGCACTCGCAGTACAGACGCTAATCGGAGCAAAATCCGAATCTAGTGGCTGGATTTTTCTATCGTGGGGCAGGACTTTGCTACCCCGAAAAGGAGTAGTAAAATCAGAATAACAGCCTACGTTAACCCAATTTCAACCCAAAACATTCAAAACTACACCACTTCTCTACTGGGGGTAGAATTGCCTAGTTGGTACAAGAAAACAAGACGAAATTTGGATTGAACCCTATAACGGGCTATGCGACACGCCCCTAACATTTTTTTCCTTCGGGCATTTTTTCACACAAGCTTTATGGTTAACGATTTGTCATTCCAATTAAATTCATTAAAAACATTTACATACAACTAAGGATCAAAGACAATGTTGGTGCCTACATGGAGTATTAATAAAATACTAAATCCACATTATGTCTCTACACCTTAACCAACTCAACCTAGCCTCTATACGTGAAGTTCGTCTAGGAATATATGCTTCTGCCTTAAAATACATAAACTTAGCCCCCAAACATGAATTGACTTATTTTCTTTTGAAAAATCTCAGCACAACCCATCTCAAACCATTTACGTGTTGTTACCTTATCTTGTTGTCATCACGCATGGTGAAACGTGACTTCCCGCAAACACACAAGTAGGACGTTCACTAGACTAGTATGGTTTTACAATTATACGAGATTAAATTAGAGCAATCTTCTTCCACTATCTACAATTTCACTTACTTTTCTAGTTCTAATATTCTCATGTAGCTGATAGTTATGTGTCAAACAAGGTCATGAACTTGGACACCATGGTGCACACATGGCCTCAACTTCTAGCAAAGCAGCTGGCGTGTAAGATTGGCGTTGAACTTATAAGCATGGCATTCCACCCAACTAAAAGGTTAATAATTAACTCTCAAGGGGG
This sequence comes from Alisma plantago-aquatica, assembly GCA_963693085.1. Taxonomy (NCBI): domain Eukaryota; kingdom Viridiplantae; phylum Streptophyta; class Magnoliopsida; order Alismatales; family Alismataceae; genus Alisma; species Alisma plantago-aquatica. The sequence continues at coordinate 410,316,318 of OY856411.1, forward strand.
ACATATATGAAGTAATGAGCAAATAGATTGCATCATATACGTTCAGCACGGATAAGCACAATCCCGAACAGCAACATGTGGTGCATTATACATGGTCGTTATCCATCAGGCTGTCTATAACTTTCACATAATTTTGATGTGATGAACTAAGGTTTTTCACATAAGAGTGTTTGGTTTATCAATGCAAATGAAGATTGTGAAATGATTTGACCTTTTGTAACTAATATCTGATATCCAGAACTGACAATTGAATCCAGCTAGAAACCCAACCAAGTAAACCCTAACTTTGTATGGATTGAGTACCGTTCTTGCTCACCGTGGGTGCTGAATTTCCTGGCAATTAAGCAGCTGGGCCGTAAACAACCTGTGCATACGGTTTTATCATCCACTAGTCAAAGTAAACGGTTATGGGGGTCACTTGATAATAAATAACTTAATGAGTAGGACGGCTGATCCCCTTGCTATAAAGATCGATGCTAAAGTCAGATAAATACGCTGTGAGAGAGCAACAGCGGACACATTTGGAGAAGTCGTGCGAGCTGTCCAAAGTCTATTCGACTAGTGGGAACGGCTCATATGGAAAGAAAAAACAAGGTGGACGCAATGTATCCCTGCTTAGATCATCCGCACTGACATCCATGATCCGTCACCTTCTCTCTATGGTTAAAATATGAATTTCGTTGGTTCTAAGAGGGACCGATAGTGACACATTCGGAAGTTTTATGTTCTATTATGTCAATACCAGTGAGTGACAAGCAAGAGATGCATGCATGCTGCGGAATTTCAGTTGAGTTTTCCCACTTGAGTTGATACGGGTGTCGGTTTGTCAAATATAGTGTCATGTTAGGATAACATGGGCGTATTTAAATCACTCTAAAGTGTTTCACGGTTTTTTAGGATTTGCAAATAAGGTGAAAAACTAATTTATACGATGTCCAATAGTATAACTTGTGTTGCGTCTAATGTATGTAAGCAAAAGCATTCTTTCCCATGAGTAATCCATCACAAAATAAAATGAGCTTCTGCTACATTTTACCACCTAAAGCCAATGTATATGATAAAAGTGATAGCTTGTAATATAGCTATTTGTATCATAAACATAGTGTCATGTTGGGACAACATGGGCGTATTTAAGACACTAATTGTTTCATCGATTGTTCATATTTGCAATTAAAATGAAAACCTAATCAATACGATCTCCCATTGTGTATATGTCAGCATAAAGCATTGTTCCCATCAATTATTAATCTCAAAGTAGTGTCATGTTGGGAAAACGTCGGCGTATTTATGACACTATAGAGTGTTTCATGAGTTGTTCATATTTGCAATGAAGATGAAAAATGAATGCTTTGTTTGACGACATGGTGGTGATTGCTCGGGTAGCGGTGTACAATCCTGGACTCCGGTTCAATCACTTTGACAAACACATGCCTTCCAACATCTCTTGTTTTACATTATACTTTTTAGCGGCCGGAGCGATCAGTAAACTCTGCAAATTGCTCATTTTTATCGTGAGAAATTATTACTATGACCGATAGATGGTGGACAATCAACAATCAATGCTGTCACTTTCTCAAATGTTACATAATTATTATGATATCACATTGTGGAACTAGTTTTGCATATAATGTATTTAAGCAAAATGTATTGTTTCCGATGAATAATCTACCAAAGTATTCAAGCTTTTTGTTACTTCTACTACATAAAGCGATGTATATAATGAAAGCGATAGCTTAGAATTACTTGTTTGTATCTCAGTGTGTTACATTTACTAATGTTAAACCTATATAAACAAATAAAATTTTCTACCGAAATCTTCCAACACTAGGTAAGTTGGCATGTTTGAATATACTTCTACCAGCTAAAAATATATATTGGAACAATACTCAGATAATTTTTAATATTAATGTGTGTACAGGTGTGTTACTTGGATTAATCTCTAACTATAGAACTAATGAAATTATATGGAAATTCTAACCATATTAACAAAGGAATAGATACTAACGAGATAGTGTACGTCAGTGAAATGAATTTGATTGTGAAAAGTCTATCATTACTACGGTGAGCCCTTCCCACGTATGAAGAAGTTGTCACTTCTCTAAAGAATCATGACCATAGATGTAAACATGATTCTTGTTTTTCCTTCGGGTGATTAGAAACTTCTTCTTTTGTAATCATAATGACACAAAGATGTACTTACATTATAGTAACCAAGTGGCTATCTCTTAAAATAACAATTTGAGTGGACAAAAATACATCCAAGAATCAACATTCTACGAAGTTGTTCTTGAAACAACTTAAACCTCATATTCAACGGAGATTTAAACCAGACTTTCAAACTAGATGATCATACCTCAAAAGAAAATGTACCATATATCAACATATATAAGTAAGAGGGCATGATGACCTTAACTACTAATAAATAGAAACTATTAATTATCAATATTACAAAGAGGTTAGATGAATAAGCTAAAGTTTTTATTTCTCAAGATACCATAACAATGCTAATTTTATCCAAATAAATGACATATTTATAAATGAGCCACAAAGGATTTAGTTTAACACTAATAAATGATGTGAAAATGAACCTCATATAGAGGTTGCAATTTCAAAGCGGTAGAAAATGGATCATTACCACCCAATGTACGTACTAATAAATATTACCCATTGCATCATGGAAACTAATGATCATACTAATACTAAAAGAACCTCTAATTTAGTCTCATCTCACTAGAGAGTTTCCTTGTAATTTCTTATTCATGAAACTTCATAGTTTTGTGAAACATTGTTTGAGCGAAATATCAAATAATATTTTATGATATAGAAAACAAGAAGATATTTTCTATCTCAAATGAGGATCATGATTGGTGTAAATGAATATGCATCAAATAGGAAATGTATTACCATTAGCTACTAATTGTTTTAAAAGTATATTTCCATTTAGGTTTCTTTGGTGAAACTACTAAATTTGTTCATTTGAATAGTCCTAAGCCGTACAAGTGACTCATTTGGGAAAGGTCCCCCCACCACATTATGATTATGGTTGATGGCGTCCTTAGCTACAACATGTGCCACTGTAACATATCCAGTTCCGGATGTATAGATCGAACTTTCCTATCCTTAGGCATATTTGTATTTATGTTAGTACTAAATTAAATTTCCTTAAGATGGACCAAATTAGGAACAATTGAAATAAAAAAAAATATTTTAAAAAAATACTTTTGTTTGAGGTTTTATCATAAAATTAGTCAAATAAATATTCCATTTGGGGTAGCCTTAAGAAAAACTTCAAGAGGGGTTAATTATGCAAAGTTGTCCGTTAACTAATTTTACCTTATTTGGCAATTAGAATCATCCTAAGACTAATTGATGAAAGTAACTTAGAGAATATAATATAATGTATCAAGTTGAGTAAGAAATGCATTAAATACATTAACTAAGTACTTCACATGCAAGTAATAAAATAAAATATTAAACATTGTCAGTAAATAAAGTTGATGTTAAAATTGAGTTCATCATTCCTTAATTAATAAACTCTTCAATTCTATGTTGATTGGACTCATTTTGATTGTTCATTTAATTAGTTAGAATTCTAGTTTTAATACATTCATATTTCATTTAACACTTTGGTCAATTGTCATTTAGTTTCCCATCAGTATAACATAGAGCGTTACTTCTCTTCTTCCCTCACACATCTTATGCCTCCATTTCTATAGATTGTAGTCTATCTTGTAATTGGGTCTTCCCCTCTCCTCTTCTTCTCCTATCCATGTTCATCTCCTTTTCCAATTTCTCCACCATTTTTCCGTCTCATCTTTGCCTTCCTCTCCCTTTCATCCTCCGCCATGAAAGTGCACCCCCTTCCTACATCCCCTACCTTATGAAACCACTTGGCGGCATGGATCATGTACTACCATCTGTAGAGACTTCCATAAAGCATCATTTCACCTAGATATGTTGGCGTCCCTTCTCCAGTTACTTCACATCATCGCCTCACCGCTAGCACTCTGGGAATCCCTAGTTGCCGCTTTTGAAGCCCCCTTATGGCCCAGTAGTGTTGAGCTTCTACATGTAGGTGCAGTGGATGGTGGAAGTTGTTGTGATTGGCTTTTTTTGATAGAACCGTCCCTCTTCATTTCTAGTTCAACCGTCACCATTCAATTAGGACATAGATGCCCTATCACTCCCAACACTTTTCTTCTTCCTCCCATTAAAATGTGCAATGTCTTCTACCTGCAACTAAGCACGACATCTTTCTTTGCAAGAACCGATACCTGCAACACCATAGTTGGTCTGAATATTGCAAAGCCATTTACATTCTTCATATCACCATATCATCAAGTATGATCACCACACATCCTTCTCCTAATACCTCTACACTCGAACGATAAACATTACATACCTACAACTCACCAACAACTTGTTACACCAAGTCCATGTCCCCAATAGACTAGCATTGCACACATATCCACTATCAACATAGTAGACACCAATATTTCTCATCCTGTTCCTATGAATGTGATTTATTCCAGACACTGGGATGTTCCTACAGCTCCAGCGAGATTCACGGTGACCATGGATGAAATCCAAGACATGTTGTCTACCTCAATCTCACATCAAGCTATTAGGGAGAGAGACAATCTATGGTTAATCCTCTTTAGGACTCCAAATATATCATGATTCAGTATAGACTTTCAAACAAATAATGGTAGCACATTAACCAACTCTTCAACACAAAAAACCTAAATGATCATCTATGGCCATTTCCTATATAGAACGAAGGATATAGTAACATCATCATTGGAAATTAAACACCAAAGGGCATTCAAGTTAACGACATGCAATTTTGTTGAGTATTCTACATTTAATGAAATTATTAATTAATGTTAAGAACAATTATGGATAATAAAATAGATTAGTTATGGAAAATGTCTAGAATATTTCTCATCTACATATACATAAACAATATTGTTGGTATATTTTAATAACTAAGGATATGTCAGTCTAAAATTAATAAAGCAGTTGGTTGGGTAATCATAGTAACTAAAAAATGGACTAGTACATGTGGGCTTTATTAGACAATTAAGATAATGATCAATGGGATACAACTAATCTTGGAAAGAAGTTCAGTTCCTTAAATAACCATCTTACTGTATGATATATATGTATATACTTGTATTAGTGTTGCACACCACTAAGTTAGAAGATAGTAGTTATGAAGGTCTACATCAATAATCAATGAAATAACAAGCAAAGTGTGGATATGTATAAAATGTGGTATTACTGCTGACCCAGGTTGATCATCTTGGTATTGGACATATGGGTGTGTAAGAAAATGGTTAGATACTAAATTATCATGCACAATAAATATTAGTGAGAAAATTATGTATATAAATCCTATTATCATTACATATTAAACCCTCTACCCTTATTACCACCCTAGGTGGTTTATTAATCCCATAAAAGTATAATATCTATAATCTACATTCTTATCATCCCCTAAAGTAATGGAATACATAAACCCTAACATGCCATTAAGTGATATGGACTAGGATAAGAAAAAGATGAAAATCTAAAGTAGTATTGTATATTCATGTTTGATTTGGTTTGACTAACATACTTAATGTGTCCCTAGGATGAATACTCGAACTTGGGGACCAAGTGTACTATTGAGTGAACCCTTGTCATGAATATGAGGTATGTGAAGTATCTATTTGGAATTTTGGAATTTATTTAACTTTGACCTACATTTTGTTATAATGAGGAACCTCATGATATCCTCACTCCTTAATTGAAATTATGTTCTCTTTTAGTAGCAGTTCTTTTGAAATATCGTGGTACTCTATTTATTCATATTATATTGGGTTTGTGACCCCTCTTGCCATGTTGTTTAGTTTTGTTGAGGTAATTGATGGACATATGCCTTGCCTTCTATTATTTCATATGATATTATACTAAGATAACTAATGTAGATGCTTATGCATGATTGTTAGGGTACGCCTTCTACTCATGGTGCATCTTTCAATCTCTTATATATAGAGGGGCACATCTTTTTGCCCAGGGTTCATCTTTCCAAGTATTTTACTTAGTCCAATGACTTAGCGGTATCTAGGACCTACTTCATCTAGTTTTCATCAAAATTATCTACATATAATTGTTTATTGTTGTGTTATTGTGGATTATAAAATGGCTACAATATTTATATGTTGATCAAATTATCATATACCTCATTCTTTTGAATTTCACACTCTTGCCAATTCTTTTTGAACTTATCTACTTGTTAATAGCTCTCTCATATGGTAACTCCCTCATTACATTTCTTTTATCCTAAAATTCCTATTTTAGAATGCACATACTTTCATTACTGACCCATACCTTTGTGTACCTATTTTTGGGTGTTGTTCCCCAACCACCCAAGTTTAGGTGTCTTAGAGGACCAAGGTTGAAGAAGATCATGTAAGTTTTTTATGAAAATGATGAATTCTTGTAGTGGTGGGTTACCCTCTTCTATTGGTTTATGTGTACTTAGTTGAAGCTTTTAGTTTGTAATACCACCTTTTTCAAGGAAAAAATATGTAGTGATACACTTTGTACCTTTGTAATAAATATTTTCCCAATACACTTATCTTTACTTGGCTCATTGTATTATACTATTTGATTGGATCCCCACTCAGGTCCCACTCTTTATAATATGGTATTGGAGCCAATGCAGTCAATGAATATGACGATTCAAGTTATCCTCTTTGTTCCTGCACATATGTCGTGACTAGGAAGTTACGTGACCCTATAAAGAATGTTGGTGTACCTAATCCTGAGTTTTTAAATATCAATTAGGTTTCAATCCCTATATAATTCAGTTTTTACCACTCCCCAAGCCACTTATGTGGATGAGATCCAATTTTGGAACTCAAATCACCCCTACCATATTTATGATGTTGGAGAACTTATGTGGAAGTTATTCTCCTAGTAACTCCTATACCATGTTGTTAGGAAGTCAGATATATCATGTTATTGTGTAGTGTACCATATACACTCTTAGACAGGTTTAACCCAAGTTCCTTCCTTAAACTCTTAGCTTGTTGACATTCAAATGTTCCTCATCTACATCTACCTTGAGGATTGAGCATGCATGGTTGACAAGCGTTCAACCCATACAAAATTATTAGAATTATAGTGTAGCTCCATTGTGGTTAGACATACTTTGCATTTATCATTAACTTTCTTTAGTATGGTTTTGCCTACAACAATCTATCCTAAGATATTATTTTCCTCATGTCTCAATTCTAAGATACCCTAGGGTTAGATTGGGAACGTTTTTAGTTTTCATATTGGACCCTTAAGAATTTCATCTATTACACCTTCACAGTGTTGATAGGATACCTACATAATTTTCTTAGGGTATGTCAATACATAACTACCTGACGAGACAAATTGTTGGATGCTCATATAGTTCCCTTGGTCTGACAAACCCTAATCTCTTGTTTGGATGGTTGGGTGACCTAAGGACTTCTCGATGTCCCATGTTGATATTATGTATTAGATAATAGGATTGAGTAATGTCACATGACCATTTATTCCCTAAGTCCATACTCCTAATGGCTACACAGCCAAAGGCAAGTCGACCTGGGCATTTGTCCCTAGAATGGTATTATAAAATTGTGAATTCAAAAGCATACAATCTTAGCATACATAAACTAGTAACAAGATGAAAGCACCAACATAATCTCAATATATAACATGATTATTAATAGCAACATTGCTTTATACAAGGCTTCATTACACATTGAGAGTAAAAATATACAACTCTTCTCATGTATACTAGGGAGCTTACAACAAGTACACCTAAACATAGCTCACCAAGATATCAACTCCCTAGCCATCTCTAAACCTAAAATATATGTGAAACAATAGGTCAACACACAAGGTGTTAAGTACAGGGAAGATATATATATATATATATATATATATATATATATATATATATATATATATATATATGCTTTAGATAATTTGAAATGATTGCAGAAATAAACAAACAAGAATAAAAAAGTTAAGTACTTATAAAAACAAGAGCTCATGTTTTATTTCATTTCACTCCAATTATAGTAAAAAAATATCATGTTTCCATAAGGCCTTTAACCAACTTTCCATTGGAAAGGTCTGTGAGGGTGCTCAAGATTAGCCAACCCTATTTATACATGAGGTTCCTTAATGACCAATATTAAGAAAAACTAGGTTTCAACTTTCTATAATGAAGTTCTATATTATGTGTTCAAGGTATAAAATCATCAATACAAGCATTGTGTAAAATAATAAATACTACATGGAAGTATTTGAGCAAGTAAACAATCTTACATATGTATAGTAGTTCAAGCAAGAAATCCATATTCATATAATTATTAAAGCTCATAACTAAACTAGATATTCTTAATCTAACTCATCCTTAACCATCTAGCCATAAGCCATACCTGATTAAGAGCAAGATTACATAGATGTATTAGTTCTCATCATTAACCTAATTCAGTCTTTTTAGGGTTTGGCCAATTCAAGGTCACGTATTAGTACATCTATGATCTTTTACACTATATACGTCATCATGAAGGAACAATTCAAGTTTCAAGTCATTTTTATGTTCTCACTTTATATGAGCATTTGAATATTAATGTCGGTTATGTACATTTTAAGGTTTTTTTTTTGGGTTAAGCCAGGGGTCGCTCTTATTCATCCCACACCCCTCATCATAAAGTTACATCTCCCGCTCTTATAACTCGGGTATCTTCCCCAAAACCCACAAGAAAAGGAAAGGAAAAAACACCACAAAGCACCGACAAAAGGAGGATCAATCATCAACCAAAGCATGCTCGACTATGACGTAGGGGGTCTTTCTCTTCTCTAATCTGACCATCCCGTGAATCTTGTTAGGGAATCTACCAGAATCCGTAGCAACAAAGATGCTAGAAGATCTTCGTCCCATCCTTCCTATATCCCTTGGAATGGCATTTACCATCTTATGCACACAACCACCAATGATACTAGCCATCTGCAGCTCATCTCTAAGCTCCTTGACATAGGTTCTCGCTCTCCAAGGCACCGGAGTATCCTTCCAAAGGATGTCATAAACAACTCTATCATCCACCTCAATAGAAGAAATATGAAGCAAATGATCACCCGCCAACTTCAGCCCAATGATGCATGCCTGTATATACGCCAGCTTGAAGTCATCATTCTTGAGCCAAGCACGGAAAATCAGGCAAGTGTCAACATTGTGATTGCAAATAATACCCGCCGCCCATCTGCTCTTAGTTCCATTCTCATCCAAATCTCTCCCTATAGTCACATTGAGCTTTAGGTTAAATAGGTCCGGGGTTGTCCACCTAATAAGGCAAACCTTCTTCATCCTCAACCTCAGTTCCAAAATACTAGCGTCGTGCATCCTGGAGAAAAGGCTTGGGTCATTTGTAAGCGATAACACTTTCTTCTTAATCATCATGTTGACGACGCTAATCAAGTAGCCCCACTCGTGCTCCACCAGTCTACTAAACCCATCAAAGCGATTCGAACACCTCACTCTCCATATGCATAAAGGGATATTAAGAGCTATATAACCTGCTATCCAAGAAGAAATATCATCCACCAGGCCCCCTACACACATGTCAATGAGAGATTGGACGTCATGAGGAACCGCCTTGTCAGTAATATCATGGAACTTCTCCCAGAAGAACAGCGCCGTCTGTCCATGGAAAAACAAGTGTTGGACATCTTCCTCCTTCGGTTCATCACAACAGTCACAACGTGAGGCAAACTGGATGCAACATCTTCTACGAACCACTTCATCAGTCGAGATGGCCCCTCTCGCCATCTTCCAAACAATAGCACAAGCCTTGGGGGAATCAAGCTTCCAAATCTTTCCCAAGTTATTAGGACCTTCTTGTTGCACATTTATCAACATCTTCTTGACCGATCTAAGGGTGAACCTGCCGCATTCTTCAGCATCCCAAATCCTCTTGTCATCCAAATCAGAAATCCATACATCAGCTTTCTTGATCACGTCCAGACCCCTATCATTCACCACATGGCTAAGAGTGTTCCAGTCCCAACCACGCCCGGAGCCCCAGAAATCCTTCACATGAAACGGGTGCCTTCTGTCACTTGCAAACTACGCATGATCAGCCATCCTTTCTTCACACCACCAATCATCCCAAAAGCGGATATTACCCTGGCCTATAGCCCATCTGCATCGCCGATAAATCTTTGGGAAGGTGTCCCAAATCTTCTTCCAGAACGGGGACAGAGTCCTACTCAGCTTCAAATGTCCAGGATAAGCTTCCGATCTCCCAACAACATGATTTGAGTATTTCTCCCTAACGAAACTCGCCCAAAGAAAGTCCTTGGTGAGGACTTCCCAGCACGCTTTAGAAATGAAGGCCTCATTAATAACATGCAGCTGTTGTAGCCCCAAACCTCCTTTGTCCAGCGGTGTGGCCACACGATGCCATCCTAGCCACGCCTTCCTATGTCGATCATCTCTTCTAGCCCATAAAAAATATGAGAACTTCTTCTCAATCCTCTGAACAATTCCAGCAGGTAACCCAATCGCCGCCGCCACATGAACTGTGATAGAGGAAAGCACATGCGCAATCAGAAGTCGCCTCCCTGCAAAAGACAGAAGCTTTATCTTCCATCCCGCCACTTTGGAATTGATCTTCTTGAGGAGAAACTCGTAATCAGAAAGCCTATATCTTCCTTTGGAGACCGGAACGCCCAGATAAAGGAAAGAATCAGATGCATTATCAATGCCGAAAGACGCAGCAATCTCAGACGCCCTATCAAAATCAGACCCACCTACTACACACACTGATTTGTCGCGGTTAACTCTTTGACCGGTAGCTGCCTCATAAGAACTAAGGGTGTTCAAGACCACTTGCAGGGATGTCTGATCAGCCTCAAATAGAACAACCATATCATCCGCATACAGGAGCATCAACGGAGCTATCACATTCCCTCTCGTTTTGAACCTGGAAATCGCCCGCTCATCCACCAAATGGTAGAAACGCCTACAAATGATTTCTTCAAAGATGATAAACAGGAACGAAGATAAGGCATTTCCTTGCTTGATCCCTCTAGCAAAAGGAAAAAAACCAGCCGTGTGTTCTCCCACTGTGACCGTAGCCTAGGAATGCACAAAGAAGCTCAGACAAAGATCGATCACCTCCTGAATGAAACCAAAAGCCTTTAGAATCCTCCGCAGTACCTTCCATTCCACTCTGTCATATGCTTTCGACATGTCAATCTTGATCATCACGTTGGGGGCCTGTTGTCCCTGGTTAATATCATGCATGATCTCCTTCGCAAGACGGATATGGTGTGTAATGTCATTGCCCTTCAGTAAAGCACCCTGAGATTTAGAGATGAGAGCCGGCATCAAGGGCGTCAGCCTGTTACTCAGAGTTCTAGCCAGAATACGTAGAGCCAAGTTCTCAGTCGAAATCGGTCTAAAATAAGAAGAGAGGTGCTTTGGGTTCTCCTTCTTCGGAATCAAAAGGATGCGACAGCAGAAGAGAGCTCTATGGCACGTCTGTCCTCTAAAAAACGCACCCGCCATAGCAAGGAAATCCGCGCTGATGGTAGGCCAAGCTGCTCTATAAAAATGAAGGGTGAAACCATCAGGACCAGGGGCCGATGAGGGGTCCATCTCCTGGATCATCTTAGCTACTTCCTCTTCTTGTGGGACAACAGAAAGCCCGCAATTATCATCAATGGTGCAAATCTCCGGGATATGCTCCAACAGCCTATCCAGCTCCGAGTCATCAGTATGAGCCTCCTCCTTAAACATCCTCTCCATATGCGTCGCCGCCTCCAGCACCATCATCTCGGGGTCCAACACCACCGACCCATCGCTAAGGACAAGAGAACTAATTCTTCTATGTCTCTGCCTGGATTTCACCACCGCATGATAAAAAGGTGTGTTCCTCTCCCCCTCATGGAGCCAATCAATTCTAGCCTTCTCTTTCCACGTAGCTTCCTCCAAATCAAGCAGCTGTTGTAACTCCATCTCCGCGGTACGTAGGTTCGTTTCATTCATCATAATGGGGTTCTCATCAAAGGCCTTCTGTGTAGTGAACATGATGTCCTCTAAGTCTTTAATCTTCTGACTTGTGTCCCCATACACCTCTCTACTCCAAGATCTTAGAGCAACTCTAACCTTTTTCAGCTTGCAAAAGAACACATAGGACGGATGACCCACCTCTGGCTCGCTCCAAACTTGCTCAATGATTCTCAAGCAGTCATCATTAAGTAGCCATCTGGACTGGAAAGAAAAGAAGCTCCTCCTTTGACTATCAGCAATCCTATCACCCAGGATCATAATAATCAGACAATGGTCGGAAACCCTCGATCTCGTGAGGTGCATAGATCTGGTTGCCGGTCTACTCACTAGCCAGGCTTCATTGACAAAAGCTCTATCCAAGCATTCCCAAATAGTAGGAGTCAAAATCTACTTGTTTACCCACGTAAACCTGCTGCCCTCAAAAGGCACTTCTTTAAGAAGAGCATCAGCGATCAAGGAATTGAAGTCAAAAACATCTTGAAATCTCGGGGGATCTCCTCCTCTCTTTTCCTGTGGCCCTCTGATGACATTGAAATCACTGGCGATCAACCAACTGATATCACCAAAATTCCCTGACATAACAAGAAGCTCATCCCATAACTCTCTCCGTTCAACCCCTTCACAGCTCGCGTATATTGCAGTAACGAAACAGTAGGTGTCATCTCCATTGCCAATCTTAACAGTGATATGATGTTTATGGCTCCTGATGACAATCGGGTTCATATTCCCCTCCACATAGAACCATACCTTGCCCCCCCCCTCAACAGAATTGTCAGCGGCCCAATCCAACCGGACAATATCCAACAGCTCCTCAGCAACCTCAACATGAAGGAAAGGCTCGAAAAGACATACAATCCCAGGTTTGAATCTTCTACAAATCCTTCCCAACACTCTTCGCGTGGGGTTATTGGCAGCCCATCTAATATTCCAAAATAAGGACTTACAGTTCATAAAGAATAAGAGTATCGCTATCTTAAGAAAAATGCCTCGAAGGAGCTTCTCCTAGCTGCTATATCTCCAATCATCATCATCATAGACATCTTCAAAAAATTCGCTGTCATCCTGGAAAAGACCTCTTCTGGATTGCTCTCTCATATCCCCAAATCTGTACCTGAACGGGCGATGCTCGGGTCTTCTAGATACCGATCTTCTCCTTGATCTTCTATGTCTGCTGTGTGCTCTGTATCGATCAGAATTATCCACAAAGAACTCCTCCAACCTCATCTGCTGGAGATGTCTTCTATATCCATCCCCATCTATAATCATTCTCCTCGATGATCTATCATATCTCACCTGTTGTTGCCTGGATGGTGAAGCATCACGAGTCCTTTGCGCCTCCCTCACCGGAGCCACCACTAAAGCCTATGATGTCGGTGTCTTCTCCTTCACGACCATCACTTCCTTTGGAACCCCATAGGCCACCCCCACTTCTGTCATAGTGATATCGCTGCTGCCAACCGAACCTCTAGCAAGCATATTGAATTGCACCGCCGTCCTTCTATCACCATATGTAACTGAAATGAATTGTGGGATATCATCACTGAAAGCTTCAACTAGAATGAGGGTGCCCGAAACGTCATTAGCTTCTCTCTGCCAGTCAGAAATATGGACAAGGTTCCCAAAGGGTTTAATAAGTCTATCAATAGATTCATCATCCCTACAGACGATAAGTAGTCCCGACAACCAGAACCAGAAAGCTTCTTTGTGCTGGTGCTATTCCCCATCAACCATGTGCCTGATCGTAAGTCTGCATCTTCTATCTGTCGGTAAACCCTTCTCAATCATCTCCTTGGCTTCTTCACTACAGTAGAAAAAAGCAATGGCTTTTCTTGTCTCGAACCTATAAAGGTCAGCTGATCTAGGCCATGCCCTTCACATAATAGGAAGAATCTCCGCCCAAGATGCATCGCTAGACCACGATATCTCTACGGCTCTCTACAAAGCTTCCATCTTCTACTTTCTTCTATCATCATCTGGTCCAATGTCCACCGATAGTCTCTTGGGGACGTGCTGCGGAGCACCCCTAGCCAGTATCCCAGATGGCAACGGAGGGAATACCACCGTAGACTGCAGGTTAGGAGGTCGACCCTGTTGTACGTATTGCGTATGCTTATGCATGCACCTTGCTGCAACATGACCTGGTCTTCTTCACACATAGCACACCTTGTTTCTCTTGCACTGCGCTTGCCAGTGCCCTCTTCCTAAGCATCGAAAGCAAGAGTCATGTGGGACTCCATAGAGCGGCGTCTTTCTTGTCTGCTGCATTGTCCTCCCACCGTTAAGTTCCCCCGGCCCCGCCGGCGTCGGCGATGCCCCCTGCGATGGCGCCCCCTGTGACGGCGTTGATGGCACCGTCTGCTGAGTCGACGTGCTTGGCTCTTTGTTCAGCGCGGGATTCTCCACCTATAGAGCTTCAGTAGTAGTCGTTCCCCCTACAACCTGGGCTTCCTCTTCCGAAACCCTAGGTTCCTCAGTTGAACCCCTAGGGATATCATCCGGGCTACCAGGGTTCTGTCCCTCCTCCGTAACAAACCTAGGCGGTGACGGGTTGACATGAACGTCGTCTTTGATATTGCCCAACACCACCCTCACGTCCGGTAGAACTTCCTCCGTAGGGACGGCGGTCGCTACCGTGTTGTGTCTTCTCTCTGCAACAGCCTGTTGCGCGATCATTCCCCTCATACTTTGTCTCGTCACCCTACGCAGCAGCGGCGAAGCCAACATCTCCCTCCAGGGCTAAAGACCTCGTCCTCCAATGCTAATCGACGACACGAAATAGCCCCCGGTAGGCAGGATGCCTAGCCGGAGTGTGCGGGGCGACGGCGCCGCCAAGGGCACGCGCGCCCTAGGGGTCAACCTCGATCGCCCACCGATCGCCCACCGATCGCACAGCTGATAAACAGTACACTTTAAGGTTTAATGACTCATAATAGAGAAACTAGGTCATTATACATCATGAAATGAGGACAAAATAAAATATGGTCCAAGTCTGAAAGAAAAGGACATAAGAGACATATTCAAATTTAGGTGGATGTCCTTTAGAGTCTAGGAATCATTATCCAACACCAGTACCAACATAAATATTCAATCATCAACATACTTCACATATGCCATCAAGGTTCAATATCTAACTTAGGTAGGACATCCACATCCAAGGGGTAAAGAAAAAAAGGATCGACTCTTATTTGAGAGGGGAGATCCTAACAATAAAGTTCACATCAAGGTTGGGGGAAGAAGGAAGATAAACAAGCAATATGTGGACATTTGGACAAACATGGGGCACATACATGATTACATCATGAATGGGGTTGGACTTAACCAATTGGGTCAAAATCACATTGTAATGTAATTGATTCAAAAGATCTAATAGGGTCTGATGCACAAATTAGGTCAAACACATCATTTTATTCAAGGGTATTGCAATGCATCTTCTTAAAGGGTCACATTCATGTATTAAGTGCCATATAACACAACCATAGAAAAAATGGGACAAGGGGCTGATCCTTATGCTTAATAGGGTCACACACAACAAAAGTCAAGATTAGAGTTAGGTGTAAGGTAAAATAGGAGTAATTTTTCAACATTTATCATGATCATACATTAAAAGTCCTAAATAAGGCATTGATGTCATTAGAGTCAACAATAGAGCAAGAAAGGTGACTAGGGGTTCCATTATGCCAGAAAACACTTAGAAGTTAGTAATTTGTTGTTTAGGAGGGTAGAGATGCATCGAATTTTCAATATTTATCATATTCAAACTTTTTCATGGTTAAACAAGGTCAAGTTCAAATTTTTAGAAAATCAATAGAGCTAGAAGTTGACTCAAAGTCTGCAAATGTGTTTATTGTGTAGGGATCATCGAGTTGTTCAATTTTATATATTGCATTGCCTAATTTTTCCATAGGATTAGGGTTATGATTTTTTTAAATTTTATATCACAAAATTTATACAAGCTAGGGAACGTTATCATTTAATCATGTGGGCGACCACAACCCTTGGATGTCGATTGGGTGGTTCACCCTCAGCATGCACACCCACCATTGGTGTGTCATTCCACCCGATAGTGTTGGGCCACCTATGCATTGATCCACTCGCCTCTAGAGGTCGTTGGCTTTGTTCCATCGATTCTCTCACTCCCAGCTATGTGTAGGCATTGAGTGTCACCCGCTATCATGTGCCCCATGTGTGGAAGTGGGGCCCGATACATGTTCTGCAGATAGAGTTGACTAGGTTTAGCCTATGAGAGGGGTGGTTAGGGTTTGAAGTGTGGCCTGATCTATAATGTAGAACCAGGATCGAAGATCCTACACTTTGCCTTCCTCACGCCATAGAAGCATGAAGCAACTGGTTCTCTAGGCATTAATCTTCATCGAATTACAATACCTTTGACACTCCATCTTCCATGCTCCCACAAAAAGGGTCCATCCATGATCTCATGGCTTCCACAAGGATAACCATGCCATCAAGCTGCACTATAATGAATCAAGGCATTGGTGAGCATGAGACCTGAGGTTGTAGCACAACCACACCCAAGGTAGGAAGAAAGTGGGAGAAAGGGGTGTTTGGGGGCGTGAAAACAAGGGGGAAGACCGGTGGAAAATGGAAGTAAAACAAGGAGTTGAGAGTGGGGAAGGAGACAAGAAATGAGGCAGTTAGGTGGGGTTAGGTTGCCTACAACTATTACAACTACAATGTACAAACAAAGGTGGGGGATTGGTTCTTAGCCCAAGGATCTCAGATCCCTAATCTGATGGCCTAGATCAAAGGAGTAAAACAAGGTGTTGGGAGTGGGGAAGGAGACAAGAAATGAGGTGGTTAGGTGGTGTTAGGTTGCCTGCAACTGTGATAGCTACAATGTACAAACAAAGGTGGGGGATTGGTTCTTAGCCCAGGGAACTCAGATCCCTAATTTGATGGCCTAGATCAAAGGTGGGTTCAGGTTAGGAAAATGGGAGGCACGGTCAGGCCGCATGGCTTCCCATGGGTACAACCACTCAGTCCAACAATAGGAAAAGGGGGTAGGAAACATCTATTAAATCAAAGGAAAAGAGCACAACTTCAAATTATCATAAGTTTTGGTTCATTGATCTAATCTATGTGATTTTGCACCATCAAACTTGCCCTTGGAAGATCTATCACTTGATATAGATCGGGGGTAAGAACATCATACTAAATAAGTTAATTTATCTTGCAAAATGGAGACAATTATTGTCACGCCCCAATCTCACATTAACCACAAACCACGAAATTAGGACGCGACATGATGAGATTTACACATAAGCCAATCACTCTTCACTTTTTTTTAAAACTTTTTAAAGAGATTAATAGTATAATCTGATTTATGCTGTAAATTGAAACTAAACAAACTGCGGAAGCATCTTTATAAACTGACTAGCAATATAAACAGAGTCTACAACATTTTACATTGTTTGACATAAATAAAGCATAACAGTTAATTTACATCTTTTATACATTCGCCATACATACGCTCTCTCACCCACACCATGTCCCAAGGACCGAGGGGAAAGGACTAAGAGACCTCTAACTAGACTAGCTACAAACCTTCTGTTGATTAAACGTTGGGATGAAAGATCCTTCCGATTCCTGGAACTGTCGCTGACCTAAAAATGTTTGAGTAGAGGAGTGAGCCTACTCGCTCAGTGAATAGTATTTCATTTAACTATCATTAAACAACTCGTTAAGTTTATTAATTTGAAATAAAGCATAAGAACAATACTATACAGAGCATTTCTAATGACATAGCAAATTTTACAGATAATAATCACATTTCTATACAACAACAAATATCGCATAACTATAAAGCGTAAAATATCAGAAACTGCATATCTTGAATAATAAAGCAATTAATGAGAACTAGCACAGAAGTTCTAAACTCTTAACATATTAAATTTACTGTGATCCTATATGATTACATTATAGTTATGCCCCAAACATATGCAGCGCACTCTGCATATGAAGATCTGTAGCGAACTACGATCCCACCGTACAAGACTTAGCGACACACCCGGGAAATGCTAAGTCTGACTGTCCGTCCTGGTCTGCACAGGACTCTCGGGCGCACAAGGGCCCCAGGCGCACAAGGGCCTGTCTGCACTAACTCCGAGTGCTCTGGACTCCTCCCACCCTGTAGTGCACAGTCGGAGGGTCTGGGTTACCACCGTGACACAAGCACGGATTAATGTTGAATAACCCCCAATTTTCTCCAGTGCCACCGTGACACAAGCACGTGTTGTTGTTGGACACTGTCTGTCTGCCCTCGTGCCACCGTGACACACGCACGGATTATTATTGAACACGAGCCCGACCATCTAGGCACAAGGCTAGATCGATCGTTTCACCCCAAAGGTACAGACCGCGCAATGGGGTTCTACGGTGTTGGGGCACCTAAGTCTATTAACTGATTAACATATAACCATTTAAACAGGAAAATCACATTTACTGATTTTCATATCAGATCACAATACACTGTCATTCTAAACTGACAGAGCAATATATTTTAAATCATTGTAATTTCTGAGAAATTCTCCTACCATGCATTCAGACAAATTAGTAATGCATAAATAACCCAACTTATTTCAATTTGGCACATATATAGCGAATTTACACAATTGAACATCTTATTGCACAAATTAAAGAAATTTACTTCACATATGAGAATCATACTCAACAATTATCAATTCTCTAAATTTCTCGAAAAACGTGCACATTAACCCAAATCCTGGTTTGTGCATCACTTAACTCAATTAAGAGTTACTTACATATCATAACAAGAATTATTATTAATAATTAGGAATTTCTACTGATATCATTGAGAAGCGTGTCAATTTGAGAAAATATTAATCTATTCGCATTAAACATTACCTAGAGCGTGCATCTAGGGTTTCTTTGATATTTTTCACCTCGTCGTTATTTCTTTGAAATTGTGCTCGATTAATTTATTTAAAATCATACAACCCGAGTTTATGCCCAAAGTGTCCAGTTTCTGGTTTTGTGCTACTATTTCACCATTTAATCGAGTAATTTAGTTTCGATTGATCGTGTGGTTATACTATTCTAATTCACACACAACAATTGCTAATTAACGATGTACAAGCGTTAATAATTAAAAAGCGTGATTTGGTAATTTAACGGTACCGACACTGCCCGACACCCGAGTATACGCCGAAAACTGCGTCAAACCGGATTGAACTAAAATCACTTGTTTTATCGAGTTAAATAGTGATAGATGAATGAAATACTACTCACCATAATTTTGGGATGTCCGAAATCAATTGGAATTGCGTCCAGGGTCCGCTTCCGGGCATTCACGGGGTCATCTTCAACCTATGGACAGCCCTATTTTCAAACGTGCACATCACACAGCTTCTGGATTTGGGCGTCGTTCGATTTTGCTTCGCATTTGGACTTTAAGGACACACCCAAAACGTCATTTCTTTGTGATGCTTTGTGCCCACAATGGCTATTGGCCGCAAGCGTAGCAGCTGTTGCTCGGGGCGTCGCCCAGCAGCTTGAGGCGTCATTAATGGTGGCTAGGTGCAGGTGGGTGTGGCTGGGGGAGGTATAAAAGAGGAAGAAGAAAAGGGAGGTGGTCGACCTGCTCAAAATTGGACTCAAGGCCGTGTTGCTTGGAGCTTCCCTTCACGCCCAAACGGTCCTGTTTCGGACCTGCTGCTGCGAGCAGCAACTCCTTGACGTACAGGTGAAAAGGAATCTTGGATGGGTACCTAAACGCAGCTAGGAGCTGCGGATTTACGCTCTGAACCCTCGGCCGATCTTGATGGCACCATTCCGGAGTGTAGGCTATGCCCAAGAGAGCCCCTGGCCGGCGCCCTGCTGCAGCTTGGGCGGCCCCTGCTGGGCAGCGCCCTAGCAGCTCGGCTGCTTGGTTGGGCCGTGGTTAGGGCAAAGGAAAGAGGGGAAAAGGAAGAGGGAAGGTAGAGGAGTGGGAGACGAAAATCAATCGCCGGTCAAAATTGCCCTAGATCGCCCTTGCTGCTGCGATCAGTTTGCTTGGGCGCTCGGTTGGGCGCCGCTCTACATCTACTGTCGGTTCCCCGTTTCAATCGGGAAGAAGAAGATAAGAAATAAGCGAGAAAAAGGAAAGGTTAAATAAAGGCTAGAAGAAAATTGGAAAAATTGCAAAAACTAAACCCTAGTTCTAGAAAATGCCATAACTTTCACCTCGGATATCCGATTGAGGTGATTCTTTTTGCAACAAGTCAAACGTGAAATTCTCTACACCCTCAAAGAAAGAAATTTTGCTATTTAGCTTGTCTCAGCTAATCAAAACTCTAATCGCATCTGTGATCACTTAACTTTACTTAATTATCTTAATTAAGCACCAGTTGTATCTTATATATTAATTCAACTTAATCAACTTGATGATGCACTAACCACCACATGAGCACTTAACTTATCTCAATTACTTAATTATGCACCAATCATTGTATTTACTAGTTAATCTAAGAGTGGGTCATAACAATCTCCCTCCCTTATAAGAATTTCGTCCCGAAATTCCTAAAAGAGAAAAGGAAACTTGTCATTCATTCCTGACTCGTGTTTCCACGTGCCTTCCTCTAGGTTAAGATTTCTCCACAAAGCTATCACTAATGTTATCTCACAATTCGTGAGTTTCTTGATCCTCCGATCAATCATCTGTATAGGTTCCTTAACCTAGGACACATCTGATCTGATTCCAGATCGACCCACAAAACATTGTCTTTCCAGAATCGTTATAACAGTAACTCAATTTATGATAACTACTGAGAAATTATCATACTATACATGCAGACAAACTAAAATTCTTAATTAAACAGAATGTATGTCAATTTGATACCCAAAATAAAATCATGCAATTTAACTGTTAAATTCATCACTACATATCATACTGAAAATTGATATCAAAATACTTGATTCATCGTACACCCTATCCTTAGGGTTTTCATTTGCCTTGTTCATTCATCACATGCCAACACCCTATTCTTAGGGTTATCTCATTTACTAATCACATGGAAACACCCTACTCTTAGGGTTTCCATTATCTCATCTGTTTGATTGCAATTCACATCACAATACGGTATCATTCCAGAACTGGCAGAGCAGTATATTTCAAATCATTGTAATTACTGAGTAATGTTTATATCATGCATGCAGACAGATTAAAATTTCATAAATATTTCAAACTCAATCAATTTTGTCACATACATACTGAATTTCATGTAATTGAACATTTTATTACACCAACAAGAGTAATTTACTCCACTTATAAGAAACCATCTGTAATATTTATCGATTATCTGAAATTTCTCGAAGAACGTGCATAATAACCAAATTCCTGGTCATGCACCACATAACTCTATTAAAAGTTATTTACGTATCATATCACAAATATTTAATAGTACTTGAGAATTTCTGATAATATCTTAGAAAAATGTGCCAATTCATGTAAAATGTCAGGTCATACACATTAACATAATAGGAAGCATGCAACTAGATTTATTTGCATATTTTAATGTTATCGTACTTTCTTGAAATCGTGCACCTGATGATTTACCAAATCTGTGTTTTCTGGGTTCATACTCAAACCGTACCATTATCAATTGTGTATATCTAAACTCAACATTCACATAAGGCAACTTGTATGTGACTTAAATATTCATTCTTACTTCCACTGAAAAGCAAAACACATGCTCGCAGCATGTCCTCAAGAGTCTGAATGGTTTTCTCAAACTGGCCATCCGTCTGCAATTGAAAAGGTTATATTGAATCTTAACTTTGTGCCCGAAGCACAAAGCAACTGTTTCTACAATCCTAAATGTGAACTTAGAATCTCAATATGATATGATTAAATCTGGATTACCAGGCAATCTAACTATTTCATCCATATATATCTTAGTCAAAATTCGAGACATCAAAGGTTGACTTAATATGAAGGAAGTGAGCAGACTAAATTAATCTATCCACAGTCATTCATATCAAGTCACAACCTCTAGGTGTCCCGGGTAATCTTACCACAAAATCCATTGTGATAAATTCCCACTCTTATTCCAGCATAGAACAAGATTACAAGGTAGCTATAGATCTCTAGGGTTCAACCTTAATCTACTGGTACATACTACTTTTAACCACATACTTAGTTACATTCTTCTGCATATCTGACCATCCATTTCAACTTCTTAGGATTCATATACATCTTAGTGTTTTCTGAAAGCATAGCATACATCAATACATACTCTTCCATAAGAATCTTTTCTTTCAGCCTTTTCCCCTTAAAAGAATTTTACTCTATCTCGAGGTACACACAACATGTCATGCTAATAGAACACCTTATCATCTAAAAACTTAAACTCTAGTCTCTTTTCCTCCTATCATGTCATGCATAGTCTGGTTTAACTCACTATCACCCTATTGTAGTTTCTTGATCTGATCATAAGAAGTAAGCTTAACTTACATCTGTACAATCAAATCACTCTGTGTTATTACCCCTAAGTCTAAGTTCAACTTCCACTTTTCTACTAGCAGGTCTCTATTGAAACCTGTCACAGAGAATGCATTAGCTGTTGAACTTGACTTTCTGCTGAAAACATCATCCACCACATTCTCTTTATCAGGGTGATATTCTATTGTCACATCATAAAGATAGTGACGCCATGTCTTAAAAACATGAACTACATCAACCATCTTCAGATCATATCTCGGGTAATACTCCGATTTCTATGTTACTTACTTATTGTTACATTTTAGGTTTATGTCTTACTCTTTCATCTAAGTCATTTCATGTTGTTCATGTACCAATCAGATTATCTTACTTCAAAACCCTAGATCACTATCAAAGCCAGTTTACTTTTCATAGAACAAATCTCAAGATCTTATTTTACAAAGATACTAGTATACAAGGTTACATCACTAATGATATCCTTTAAACTACTTCAACCCTAATCATCCTAGGGTTTTGGTCTAAATCAATATCATAGCATTATTGTATGTGTGTGGTCGATCATATAGATCAAATTGATTTGCTTGGATCAATAGCATATTAATCCAATACTCAACTTTAATTACGTTCAGCTGAAAATTCAGTTTTATAATAGTTTCTGTAATTCGTTTATTAAACTGCTAACAGAAACTCCAAAAATTCTGAAAATTTTATATGTTGTGCCTAATAAAGTTTTAGACCTCCAGTAAAAATTTCAGGTCATTTAAAGTTACCAATAATTAATTAAAAATCAAACAGTGTGCTGCTATATAGCAGTCTGCAGCAGATTCGGTCGAGTTGCAACTCGACCGACACCTTACTGTAGAGATCAAAAGTCATCCAAAGATTACGCCAAATTAATAGAGGGTCTAAAATTTGTGATTTTCAAACATAGTTAAAATTTGAGTTCAATTGGATATACCACTAAAAAGATAAAATTCAATTACAACACTGCTATATAAATCTGAAAATGTGATCGGTCGAGTTTGCAACTCGGCCGATAAACAAGTCAGAGCATTATTCAAAAATTCTAATATCTTCC
Organism: Alisma plantago-aquatica; assembly: GCA_963693085.1. Lineage (NCBI taxonomy): Eukaryota > Viridiplantae > Streptophyta > Magnoliopsida > Alismatales > Alismataceae > Alisma > Alisma plantago-aquatica. Next base: position 410,339,961 of record OY856411.1, read on the forward strand.
AATGTTGCTCACATAATATATATCCAACTCATATCCAAATTGGAGCTAAATCAAAGTTACACATAAAATACTAAAAATCATCTAGTGAGACATTCTATTTATCAAATTCTGTATTCATGTGTTATTGGAATCCTAATTTGGGCCAATTAGGGTCTATGCTTCTCAAACCCTAATTTTCAAGATAAAAGAACATTTAGACTTCTATTCATATTTTACTTGTTAATAGGAGTCATTAGATCTCAGTAACGCATCCTGCCAGCCGGACCAGGCCGAACCTGTAGTCCTGAAGCCAAGAGCTACTCGGGATTAATCAACCCCTATTAATCTATAACATGTGGAAAGAATATCCACTTAGGGCAAACTCATATATACATGATTTCGAGTCTACTTTAATACAAAGAAAACAAACATTAAACAATTCACTTCATGTCACAACAATATAAAAGAATCATACTCATTGTACAAACTGAAAATCTAAATTCATGCATATAAGAGCAATTCTAATGATCTTTAATCAATAAGCAATATAAAGTAGGAGTTATATCACATCCTATATTTAATCTCTTACTCCTACATTAATTTCTGATCTCTTAACCCTAAGATTTCTAGGGTTTTCTCTCTAGCCTATCCTTCCTCTGCATACCTGGCCAGGGCATCCAGAGAAGAACAGACAGAGTAGCTTGATACTGGTCAATCTAAGTATTCAGACACCTGGCCAGGGTATCTAAACACTCAGACCTTCCAGAGCTAAAACTCATCATTCATTATTCGCCTTACTTATAACTTTATTCTTTGACCTTAATGATTCTTAACGACTCATCTTAGCTCATTACTTGAATCTCGTGACCAGATCCTCTTCCTGCTATCTGCAATAATATAACAGAACACTTCCTGTTAGAGAATTACAGATAGAAGAAAGACACCTAAACCTTAATCCTATTGGTCTCTTATCGTCCCCTGACCTTGAGTAACTATGTACTCAAACCAAAGCTCTGATACCAAAAATTGTCACGCCCCAATCTCACATTAACCACAAACCACGAAATTAGGACGCGACATGATGAGATTTACACATAAGCCAATCACTCTTCACTTTTTTTTAAAACTTTTTAAAGAGATTAATAGTATAATCTGATTTATGCTGTAAATTGAAACTAAACAAACTGCGGAAGCATCTTTATAAACTGACTAGCAATATAAACAGAGTCTACAACATTTTACATTGTTTGACATAAATAAAGCATAACAGTTAATTTACATCTTTTATACATTCGCCATACATACGCTCTCTCACCCACACCATGTCCCAAGGACCGAGGGGAAAGGACTAAGAGACCTCTAACTAGACTAGCTACAAACCTTCTGTTGATTAAACGTTGGGATGAAAGATCCTTCCGATTCCTGGAACTGTCGCTGACCTAAAAATGTTTGAGTAGAGGAGTGAGCCTACTCGCTCAGTGAATAGTATTTCATTTAACTATCATTAAACAACTCGTTAAGTTTATTAATTTGAAATAAAGCATAAGAACAATACTATACAGAGCATTTCTAATGACATAGCAAATTTTACAGATAATAATCACATTTCTATACAACAACAAATATCGCATAACTATAAAGCGTAAAATATCAGAAACTGCATATCTTGAATAATAAAGCAATTAATGAGAACTAGCACAGAAGTTCTAAACTCTTAACATATTAAATTTACTGTGATCCTATATGATTACATTATAGTTATGCCCCAAACATATGCAGCGCACTCTGCATATGAAGATCTGTAGCGAACTACGATCCCACCGTACAAGACTTAGCGACACACCCGGGAAATGCTAAGTCTGACTGTCCGTCCTGGTCTGCACAGGACTCTCGGGCGCACAAGGGCCCCAGGCGCACAAGGGCCTGTCTGCACTAACTCCGAGTGCTCTGGACTCCTCCCACCCTGTAGTGCACAGTCGGAGGGTCTGGGTTACCACCGTGACACAAGCACGGATTAATGTTGAATAACCCCCAATTTTCTCCAGTGCCACCGTGACACAAGCACGTGTTGTTGTTGGACACTGTCTGTCTGCCCTCGTGCCACCGTGACACACGCACGGATTATTATTGAACACGAGCCCGACCATCTAGGCACAAGGCTAGATCGATCGTTTCACCCCAAAGGTACAGACCGCGCAATGGGGTTCTACGGTGTTGGGGCACCTAAGTCTATTAACTGATTAACATATAACCATTTAAACAGGAAAATCACATTTACTGATTTTCATATCAGATCACAATACACTGTCATTCTAAACTGACAGAGCAATATATTTTAAATCATTGTAATTTCTGAGAAATTCTCCTACCATGCATTCAGACAAATTAGTAATGCATAAATAACCCAACTTATTTCAATTTGGCACATATATAGCGAATTTACACAATTGAACATCTTATTGCACAAATTAAAGAAATTTACTTCACATATGAGAATCATACTCAACAATTATCAATTCTCTAAATTTCTCGAAAAACGTGCACATTAACCCAAATCCTGGTTTGTGCATCACTTAACTCAATTAAGAGTTACTTACATATCATAACAAGAATTATTATTAATAATTAGGAATTTCTACTGATATCATTGAGAAGCGTGTCAATTTGAGAAAATATTAATCTATTCGCATTAAACATTACCTAGAGCGTGCATCTAGGGTTTCTTTGATATTTTTCACCTCGTCGTTATTTCTTTGAAATTGTGCTCGATTAATTTATTTAAAATCATACAACCCGAGTTTATGCCCAAAGTGTCCAGTTTCTGGTTTTGTGCTACTATTTCACCATTTAATCGAGTAATTTAGTTTCGATTGATCGTGTGGTTATACTATTCTAATTCACACACAACAATTGCTAATTAACGATGTACAAGCGTTAATAATTAAAAAGCGTGATTTGGTAATTTAACGGTACCGACACTGCCCGACACCCGAGTATACGCCGAAAACTGCGTCAAACCGGATTGAACTAAAATCACTTGTTTTATCGAGTTAAATAGTGATAGATGAATGAAATACTACTCACCATAATTTTGGGATGTCCGAAATCAATTGGAATTGCGTCCAGGGTCCGCTTCCGGGCATTCACGGGGTCATCTTCAACCTATGGACAGCCCTATTTTCAAACGTGCACATCACACAGCTTCTGGATTTGGGCGTCGTTCGATTTTGCTTCGCATTTGGACTTTAAGGACACACCCAAAACGTCATTTCTTTGTGATGCTTTGTGCCCACAATGGCTATTGGCCGCAAGCGTAGCAGCTGTTGCTCGGGGCGTCGCCCAGCAGCTTGAGGCGTCATTAATGGTGGCTAGGTGCAGGTGGGTGTGGCTGGGGGAGGTATAAAAGAGGAAGAAGAAAAGGGAGGTGGTCGACCTGCTCAAAATTGGACTCAAGGCCGTGTTGCTTGGAGCTTCCCTTCACGCCCAAACGGTCCTGTTTCGGACCTGCTGCTGCGAGCAGCAACTCCTTGACGTACAGGTGAAAAGGAATCTTGGATGGGTACCTAAACGCAGCTAGGAGCTGCGGATTTACGCTCTGAACCCTCGGCCGATCTTGATGGCACCATTCCGGAGTGTAGGCTATGCCCAAGAGAGCCCCTGGCCGGCGCCCTGCTGCAGCTTGGGCGGCCCCTGCTGGGCAGCGCCCTAGCAGCTCGGCTGCTTGGTTGGGCCGTGGTTAGGGCAAAGGAAAGAGGGGAAAAGGAAGAGGGAAGGTAGAGGAGTGGGAGACGAAAATCAATCGCCGGTCAAAATTGCCCTAGATCGCCCTTGCTGCTGCGATCAGTTTGCTTGGGCGCTCGGTTGGGCGCCGCTCTACATCTACTGTCGGTTCCCCGTTTCAATCGGGAAGAAGAAGATAAGAAATAAGCGAGAAAAAGGAAAGGTTAAATAAAGGCTAGAAGAAAATTGGAAAAATTGCAAAAACTAAACCCTAGTTCTAGAAAATGCCATAACTTTCACCTCGGATATCCGATTGAGGTGATTCTTTTTGCAACAAGTCAAACGTGAAATTCTCTACACCCTCAAAGAAAGAAATTTTGCTATTTAGCTTGTCTCAGCTAATCAAAACTCTAATCGCATCTGTGATCACTTAACTTTACTTAATTATCTTAATTAAGCACCAGTTGTATCTTATATATTAATTCAACTTAATCAACTTGATGATGCACTAACCACCACATGAGCACTTAACTTATCTCAATTACTTAATTATGCACCAATCATTGTATTTACTAGTTAATCTAAGAGTGGGTCATAACAATTATAATGTGGAACTTAGTGCAAAAGTTTAAATTAAAGTCACACATTGTGAAATTTATCAGTGATGTGACCAAATTTGGATATCAAAACATTCAAACTAAGAAATTAGCATTGAATTTAGTAAGAGGTTGCTGGATGAGAGAGAAAGGGTATAAAATAGGAGAGAGAAAAGTCATGTTGTCACATCCTTCCCTCCTTAATAGAAATTTCATCATTGAAATTTGTCCAAGATCATGCTCAAGAGTCAAAGTGTATTCCATCATGTTTGGGTATCCTAACCTTAGGTGTCAAGGCATTCTCCACAATGGGATGCACACTGAGTTTGTCATCATAAAAGGTGTACACTTTCTAAAAAAATATGTGTTACTTGTTGTTTTATCAGATCATGACATCATATCGAAATTAGGATTGTCCCATCCCTTGATATCCCTACATTAGGCTTTTGTTGATGTATTCATACAAGCTCGAGGTATGTTATCAAAATCAATGTCATCAATTTACAAAATGGACCTACTCATCAGTATGTCTTTCAATTAGAGTGATCATGTCACAGGTTAACAACCTAACCCCAATCTACACCTTAGACCCCAAATGGAAAGGTGTACAAAAGGGTTAAAGTTGTTGTCCCTAAGTGGATCAAACACACAAGTATATACATGCACCAAAACTTCCTTAAATAAACCAAGTATTAATTACATAGGGCCTGAAGGCATATGAGTACAATAGAAGAAAAACTTAATACATGAGAGAATTACTTGCAGAAGAAAAAGAACTTAAACTAAGAGTCCCATTTAACTTTAGAATCCCCACGAAAGATCTAATTTTGTTGAGCCGGCATATCGAGTCACATCATCATCATCATAAGAAAAAGGTACCTAAAAAGCATTTCAAACCGGTACATGTCAGCACAATATAATAATATATAAAGTATTGAGTACACCTACGTGTCTTTAATTATACCTCTCATATAAAACTTGGCAAAAGTAGAAAACTAGAACTTGGAAAAAGAATAAAACTAGAACTTGGCAAAAGTACCATATAACAAAAATTCATATACTTGAACAAGGATGCTTATTTACAAAAGAGAAAACACAGTTTAGGTACATTTTCCATCATACCAGCCATGCATTGACCAATGAAGGTTGAATGCATTTAAGGCCTCATGATCAACTACCAAAGAGTTGGATCATTTCATAATGTGATCAGACTACCATAGCCAGAGGCAGAGCCACTCTAAGGCCACTTGAGGCACATGCCTCACCCAAAGTTTCAAAATTAATAAACCCACAACAATTGGATACTCTTTCCCCATCGTAATGTATAGGATAACCCACATATAATTGAGGAGACTAACAAGTATTCATTCATCCAACAATATAGCAACCTACATCATGTGAATGTTAGGCATATCATGAGCCATGATGCACCCTTGCAGGTGATTAAAGTCATGTTGTGTTGTTAGATAACATTGGCCTCCGTTATGCTTGAGCTTAGTATGTACATAGTCCAACAAAAGCTAATCAACTTAGTTGTCCTTGCCACTCAATTATGTGGATAACAAAGGCCTTGGTTTAGGTCTTATGAATTAATGTCATGAAAAACAAATTTAACAAACTTGATATATAAAAATCAGAGGGGCATACTTATATTTCAACAATTTGAAATTTAATTACTTGATCAACTACATTACATTTAAGGGTGTTAAAAAATTGTTTTGAGTTGAATCATGTTGATTCCACATCTGAGTCTATATAAATTATCTTCACTTGAAATTTTAATTTTATTTGAAATAAAGCTATAGATTATATTGTATGCTAGATCTGAAAAAAGTAAAATAGGAATATCAATTTAGTCAAGCATCGGGGCTTCTCTCTCTAGGGTTTGCTCCAGCTTATCTCAACCTGGCGACGCCACTGGGGGGAGGGGAGCATCTTCTCAGAGCTTCTCTCCCCCTGGCCTCATCGACGGTTAGTTAGTCTGACGTTGTTGTTCTGGAGCTTGGAGTCGATGGCCTCATTCGATCTGTAGAGAGCCCTCCTCCCTCGCCTTGGTTCATTGCAGACGAATGCGTCGCTTGGCCAACAGGCTGATGGATTGGTGTCGACCTCGTCGGATCGTCTCCGTTCAAGAGTGATGGAGAGATAGGAACCAGTCCTGGTCATTGGCTTTTGTGCTGCTGCTCTGTATTGGTGTTGGAGAAGATAGTTGGTCTCTGTATCATCTATTCATCTAGCTCCTGCTCGTCCCGTGGCTGAGGATCCTGATTCCAGGATGTAGGTGCTTCTTCGTCTTGATTGATTGGCGAATCAGGCTCCCTGGTTGATTGAAGGTGATGGGGTTTGACCCCATATTCCTGCTGGGCTTGGCGGCGACACCTTCCCAGGTTGGTTCTTCCCCAACTGGTGCTAGGTCACTAGGTCGTCTGCACATCCTGTCAGCTTGGAGCGAGATGGAGGCGTGATGGCCCAAGTCATCGGTTGCCGCTCGACTGCTTCGTGTCCTTCCTGCCCTCCCCTGATGGTTCCTAGCCTAGCTCAGGTGGGGTGCTCCTCGGTGACAGAGAATCATATCTGCTCCATGCTTTAGCGTTCTCGGTGGTGATGGGCTTCCTTGGTGGGCGGTTGGGCTTCTGCTGGTCTGCTCGGGGCCAATCCGACCCTCAGAAGGAGAGGTGTCTTGCTGCTCCCTGTGGGACTCTCCTTCTTCTACCTGAGTAGGGTGTGCAGGTGTCCCTTTCTTCTCCGGATGGATGGTCTTCCTGGTTGTCTCCAGCGAGCCGTGGATAGCCCTCGCAGGCTTAACTCCAGGTTGTCTTGTATAGCAGGATGAGTCTCTTATGGTGGCCATTCCAGGCGGATGGATGCAGTGGAAGCGGGGGGCTGCGACTCTATCGGCATCCTCGATGGTCTGCTGCTGTAGGGTGTCGGGTCACCACATAGATGCTCGAAGATAGGTCGCTGAGACAGGAAAGCAGCTCAGGCAACATAGTGGCCTTTGCTTCTGCGTGATGGAGCTCTCAAGGTGCTCGGTGTTTTGCCTCTATGCAAATTGAGATTCTGGGTCCTGGCCGAGGCCTCTCCTTGGGGTGGTCTCTCTTCAGCTAGGAAGTGACTGGGTGAGCTCTGTTCTCATCGAGTCTGGTTTTTGCTTTGTCTCTATCCTATTCTGTTTGGTGAGTTCATCTAGGATCTGGTCGGTGCTGGCTGGTGGAGTGCACCATTCCCCTTATCCTCCTGTTTGCTACTCTGAAGGTGAACATAATGCTATGCGAGAAGGAGTGTATTGGGGCTGTTTCACCTACTTGGTCATCATGATTTGGTGGTTGGATCTTCTCATCAAACTGGGTGGGTGATAGAGTTTATGTGCCAGTGGCATCTATGCTCCTATTGTTTCTTTCTGGTTGTATGAGTTCCCATGACTCTGTGCTGACGTTTGATGGTGTGGAGGTTTGAATCTGATTTCCTCCTTCTTCTACATTCAGTAAGTGATTTTAATGCCAAGGAGAAGGGGAGTCAGATCCCTATTTCTAGCTATCGATGCTTTTGTACAGCTGCTGAAGTCACTTGTATGATCCAGATTGATACAATAGGATGGTGTTGAAGATAAATTCTTCTTTAGCATTAGCAGTTTGAGTGATATTGGATTGATGCCAACAAGGGAGTTCAAATATTGAAGTCAGTTGATGCTCTCCTCTCCAATCATAAAGTCTTTACAATTTGTGGGTGTGCATATCAAGAGTGGATATCCTTTACTGTTTGGGTGGAGTATCATTGGGTTTTTATGTATTTTGTCTCTTTTGTTGTCTTTCTCTCTGCATCCCTCTTTCCTTTGGGTCTTCTATACATGACCTTTGTTTCTTTTGTTTGTCTTGGTAACCCTCTTTGAGGGTTAGGGGGTGCGCTTATGTTTGTACCTAAAGTTTTGGAATCAATAGCAACAGAGTTTTCATCCGACCAAAAGAAAGTAAAATAGGTGTGATATATTCTTTGATTAGGAATATATATTTAGAAGAGGCTAACAATCAAACTCAGAATCCAATGATCCAAATATTTTACTATCAAAACACATATCCAAATTGATTTATTTACCAAAAAAACTAACATAGGCCCAGGTTTTGATCACGAACCAGACAAATTCATCAAGATCCAAACCAAGGCCAACTTAGACTTGGAATTTGTTAAATATAGGACCAACTCAAATCATCAAAATGCGAGCATATAAGTAAGTGTGTCAAAATTATAATTTAGCATGATGTAGATTTTTAATAGGCTGACCCTATAGTGAGTTAAATTTGGATTGGTCCACACTTGAGACAACCCATGATTATGAAATTAGGACCAAAAAGGACACTTTGGAATTTTGATCGGTTCAGCCTCAACCAATCTAATTTGTCAAAATGAAAATGTAGAATGAGTTTTATAAAATGATAATGGACTCAGTTCACTAATTCAGATGTATAGTTGACAACTGTAAAATTTTGGACAGTCAATAAAAACCTTTTTAGCTAGTGCCTCACCCACTCTAACGTCCTGGCTCCGCCACTAACCATAGAGTTGAATCACTTTCAAGTACTTGACTACCAAAGAGTTGAAGTACTTTAGTTACCAACACTTGACTACCAAAGAGTTGAAGTGGTTAGAAATAATGGAACAAATATATTATGTTTTAGGTGTTCATGGACATAAATATGGAAAATCAAGCAACATATTATTCAAGAACAAGCAATCCATCCATTATTACATGCCAAATACTTTACTACACATATATTACAAGCATAAAATATAATGGGCCAAGTGGGAGGTAATGGCGTACCTTCTACTCAGAAGTGGGGAGTCCATAGATGCTCCTCACTGGTACCTTTGTACCCCTAAAATTATAAGAGATTCGGTATTTATTAGTTTAATTGGAAAAATCATCATTTTAGTTCTAAAAGAGTATAAAGGGCCCCTTTCTTAGTTAGAGTCATGAGAGTAGAGTATGAGTCATGGGGTACGGATTTGAGTCCATAATTGATAGTATTATGTCAGAGTAGGACTTCGAGATCAATTTGGTGGTCTTTTGATCATGATGGTTAATTATAACCATTTTTAGTAAGCCAAGTAGGGAAAAAGGATGATAATTCATCTTTGCTAATATATGAGTCACATAAATTGGAAAAGAATGTCCCATAATTATCTAGGCACAAAAAAAGATAATCATAAGAATTTGGTGATTTAATCAAGCTTGAGTATTTTCTGAATAATTAAATAAGGTAGAATCACATTTGAGTATGATCATCAATTCAAGTCATATTTAGGGTTAATTAATTACATATTTGTGTCCCTCATATTTTTCTGATAAACAAGGAGAATTTATTTGTATTTTTTGGCTTTCCTATGAATTAATATTATTTTTCTAAGATCAAGATATTTACTGGTGATTAGTAAAATCGAGGATCAAAAAAAGAAAAGTGGAAAAGAAGGGTCATTAGATGCTCAGATACAACGATCAGAGTCAAATTGCGTGGCCACAAATAAAAGAAAAGTCAGTTGAGGTGGTGGTGTCTTACTGGTCCACACGGATCCAAGATGGGTCCTACTCCTTTCTCTCTGCAAGGCAAGCTATCCCAGCTCCCGACTCCGACGAGCTCAAAAAGGTTACAGTGTGCTCCTTGTTTGAAGTCAAGACTGGCTTCACCTTCGTGGAGCTCTCCTGGTTTAGAACGGCAAGCTCATAAGGTTTGTCTCCCTCTGGAGTGTTGGGTCGTGAAGGAGCTCCGAGTAGGTTGTCGCTCACGTTGAAGGAGAGGATGCGAGCGAGCTGCAGGCAATGTCAGGTCTGCTGAGGTGCTGTGGAGGTTTCTCGAGACACCAAGGAGTTGAAGGGATGATTACTTCATGATGAGGAGGGGAGAGGAAGCTCGTCCAACACTTACTCCATGGTGGAGCCGATTGGAGTGGTTGGCTTGAGGTTGGAGCTAGTGGGACAACTAGTGAGCCAATTGAGAGGTGTGGTGAACTAAAGAGGTCCAAGAGAAGGTGTTAGAGGGGTTAAATAGGTGGGAGGAGAGTTGATAGAAAGAAGCCCAATTCGAAATGGGCATGCTAGAGAGGGTGGTTTCCGAAGAGGTTCGTGGGAAACAGTTCTGAGTATGAAGCCGATCGTGTTAGGGGTTGACGTGTTCGTGGAGATGAGGTGGAGACATTGCCTTAGTCAATTTCTCATGAGATGGGTCAGAGAGGGTGATCGTGGTTGACGTTTGTATCTTGAAGCTGTAGCCACAATCTCATGTGTCGTTCGGAGGTTGGGGACGACTTGATAAATGTGTATTTATCTTTTTTATTTACATCTTTTAGATACCTTTTTAGGATTGTTTTATTATTTATCTTCTTAGTTTTGTAATTAATTATATTATTTTATATTTTTCTATTAATTTAGAGTTTTAATTATATTTAGTTGGTTTTTTGTAGGAAAATATTCAATGACTAATTTTCCTCGGAAGATATTTTGCACAAATTCCCGCAGTGCCTGATTTAAATATATACCTCACACCAAAATTGGCATAACTCTCACAACCTAAGGCAGAATTTGATGGGAAAGTATGCATTGGAAACAGAATTGAACTATCTATAGGAAAAATATATATTCGGACTGATTTTGCAGTTATGACTGGCATTAAAATTCGCTAGAAGTCACTGTTGCGGGAATCTGCAGCAAAAAGAATACAAGCGGTCATCATAATTAAAAGCAATCAACTATTTTCTCTGTTGACCAGATCCAGAAAGTTTTCAGCCACTGGCTAGGAGTCTTCTAGATAGTCTTATATCTAGAGTTTCCACCCCTCCTTCCCCTATAAAAGGAGGCGGACTCCACTAAGAAGAGACCCCCAAGTTCTTTTTGTACGCAATCAAAAGTGGAATTCTGTCATTCTATCTTATTGTAATATTACTTTCAAGAGCAATAACGATTAATTCTTTCATAAAGTTAGTTCTTTTATTTCAGTTCTAGATCTCCTTTCTTTGGTTCTTCTTTTTCTGTATTTCTCTTGGAGTGGGAGAAAAAGTAAATGAGTCATTTAATCGTCACCGCCTTAGACTCTACAGAGATCCAGAATTGCGGTCTATGACTCATTTGCTTTCTGTCCTAGTTTCTCCCATCCTCGCCATGATAAGTGAGTAGTTTCCTTATCGAGGTGAGGGGAATAACCCCTTATCCATGTGTTAACCGTATCAAGATCTTATACGACTATTTGGATGGATGATTTTTGGTTTAAAAATTGTAGATTTAAATGACGTAATCAATCATTTTTATTGCTTGCTACTCCCGATAGATGTGACCGTGAAACCCAAGAGTTAAAATGCCTAAACTGATTTCATGAGAATTTGGATGTGACTGTGTGAAAATTTTCTTTAGGATGAAGAACAAGGACACATGAACACCAGGACCAATGGGTTCACGTGGAGTTCCTCTTTTGAATTTTATTTACAAATAAAATATGTACCTGCTTCTTTCTTATTTTCGTGTATCGTTCAATTTTATTTTCACAAGGGCTAAGGTGATGAAACCCCTAAGCTTCAATGCCTTCCTTCTTGATTTCAAACTATTCTTAAACGTTTGTGTTAAATTCACCTTTTAAATTTCAGCACTTCACTTTTGTTTAGATGATCTTGTGTGCTAACAATTTCCTTCCTTTACTCTTTCTTGTCTTAGAATAATCCTTTTTCTTTCTTTGTATTAGTGTAGTCTTTTATTCTTCTTCATATTTACTTTCTTGCATTAGATAAACCAAACCCCTCAAATCGTACTTTATTTTCTATTTGTTATTCAAAAATACCAAAAAGAATCAATTTCAAATCAACCGAGATTAAAAGAAAACAATCTTAAAAATGTTGTCCTATGGGATCGACCCTTCTATACTATCATTAACCAGAAAGTAAAAAAGAATTAAACTCTAGGATAATTATTCTATTGAATTGGTGTGCAAATGACATGTATCAATTTTGGCGTCGTTGTCGGGGACAACGAATCGTTTTCTCGAACCCTGAAAAATTTTGAAAACTTTTTTAATACCTTTTGAGTAACATTCCAGAAGTGCTATCTCCTCTTTCTGCTTAGTTTCTATTCTAGTAGTACATTTTTTCTACAAATAAATATAACTGTATAACTGTACATGCACCGCCCATCGAACAATCTTACATCACCAGCTTTTGATCCTGAGCCAGAAAAAACTTCCCATCGCTTAAATCGACAAAATCGACTTAGGATGGATGAAAAGGAGGTTGCCCATAGGATTGAATAGGCACTTGCCGCTAAAAGAGAGTTGATGATGGCTAAACATGCAACTCAAGAAGCCAACTTGTGCACAGCCTATATCGATGAGCAAGAGGCTATAGAAGCCGCTCAGGGGAAGGCCGAGAGACAAAAATAACTTAAAGGATTTTTCCACTCTAAAAATTAGATATGCACAACACCCAGTTGTGCCACCCGCGATCACAACCCCTCAATTTGAGATCTGCACTCAGTGGATCACGATGCTTCAGGCCAATCCTTTTTCCAGGACTAAGGGTGAAAGTTGTCAAGATCACCTCCAATGCTTCACAGACCTTAGCTCCTTGACTAAGATCTCAGGTATTTTTTAGGACACCATTAGACTTAGACTTTTCAAATACTCTCTTTTAGGGGTAGCCAACAGTTGGTACAATGCAATGGAGAGAGAAAACCCTGTCACCACTTGGGAAGCACTTCAAACAAAATTTTTGGATAAATATTTCCCCCTTCCCTCACCTATGAGATTAGAGGACAAATCATGTTGTTTTCAATGGTCCCTGGGGAATCCTTAGGAGAAGCTTGGGAAAGATTTCAGGAACTTCTCCGTCGTTGCCCTCATCATGACATATCACAATCTCAACTCTTTGAGATATTTTATCATGGTGTTGATGATGACACCAAGAAATTTCTTGATTCCTCATCTGGAGGAAATTTTATGTTCTAAAATCTAAGCATCACATGGGAGGTAGTTATAAGAGCTTTTGATACCCAGGCTAGATGAGGAACCAGTGGGGTCTTAAAAGTGGATAAGTATGAGGTAAACCCAGACATTCATACTATTTCCGAAGCTCTTAAACTAATCTCTTTAAAATAAGACCGCTCAGAATCATCCTTTAATGCCTATGAAAGACAACCCCAACAAGTGAGGGTTGTAGAATCTTTATGTGGGATATGCCAAGGGTATGATCATGCCACCCTCCAATGTCAATATCTCTATAACAACCATGTGCAGTCTAATATTGGTCAACAAGTGGATGACCTCAACTCTATCCATAGTATCCCAGGTCAGGCTTACTACAATCCAAACCAAGCTAGAAACCATCCCGGATTTCAATATGGAAAACCCTCAAGAGATGAAAACTCATCTCAACTTCTTCCTCCACAAAGACCTCCACAACCCCAAGACAACTATCGTCTATGACGAGGATTTTCATACAATAACAACCAAAGGAATTTTGGGAACCAAGGAAATTTTAGGGGAAATTTCCAAAGTTGTGGCCATTACCAAGGACAACAATAGAAAAACCTTCTTCAACCTCCACCTCAACCACAACAAAATGTCCCCACTACTTCAACTGACGATAAGGTAGCTTCCTTAGAGGAAATAATAATAGCACATCATAAGTCTACTAATGCTTAGTTTGCCCGTCATTTTGCTCAACAAAAATCCCTTGCCAACACATTTGTCAGCCAACCTGAACCCAATCCCAGGCATATAGAACATCTTAAGGTTGTTACTACCATATCCGACCTTACCACAGAAGAAGAAGGAAGTCCCCCCCATAGATTTTGACCAAGGTGGTGATGAAGAGGTTGTTGTTGTCCCTCGGGCACTGAGATCACCTCCCCCACAAGCGGAGAGTCATGTATATAAGCTGCATGTACCTTTTTCCAATCTGTTACCCAATTAGACTCTAGGTTGAACAAATTCAAGGAAATTATGAGAAAGTTATGCGTCAACATCCCACTTTTGGATGATATGACTGATCTACACAAATGGAAAAAATTCTTCAAAGCCCTTCTAAACTGTAAGCACACTACCGAAGAATCTGAAATGGTAAAATTGGCTAGAACTACATCGTACATCATCCAAAGTAAAATGTCAAAGAAACACAAATACCCAGGATCTTTCGGGATCACTTGTTCTATCGATGACTCTACCAGTCATTTGGGCCTAGCTGATCTTGGAGCTAGTGTTTCTATCATCCCTTTGAGCATGTGTAGAAGGTTTGGTCTCACTAATGCTAGACCCACTCAGATGCGTATTCAACTAGCAGACTCTTCCATTACCAAGCCTCTTGGAATTATTGATGATGTGCTGGTCAAGGTCAAAAATTTCTATATACCATGTGACTTTGTGGTACTTGATATAAAAGAAGACACTTGCTACCCCCTCATCTTTGGTCGGCCATTCCTCACCACGGCCAGGTCCCTCATCGACGTTGAGGAAGGACTTCTCACACTACGAGTGGGAATGAAATTCATAAATTTTCTAGCCTCTGGGGGTAGCATGAAGTACACCTAGGAGGAAGAAGTCTATTTCCTTAATTGCATGGACCAGTTCAATAAGATGAAACAATGTTTCTTTAATTCTAAACCACCACATGTGACTGAGACCCAAATTCCTCTAGTGGACAATCAAGTTGCCATTCAAACTACCCCAGTCAGCCCTATCAATATGGACATTTCCCCTCCCACTATTCGTATTATGGGAACAACCAACATCACCAATCAAGAAATTTCCCTCCCACAACCCCATCACCCATCTATGACCATACCAATTTCCTCCCCTCCCTCTCCCTATGAGGCATCGCTCTATGATAATCGTCAAATGCCTTATGAGCCACCACTACATATCACCACCGAAGAAGTGTAGCCAAAGGTCATGGATAGGTACTCCGACTATCATCCCTTCATCCCAACCCCCATTGACATTAGTAGACAACATACGATCAGAAAATTGCAATTTGGTCAAAACAATGTTCCTTATAATAATTATCCTTATACAAATGAGATTCAATGTGACTACTCTCCACCACCTGTCAAACCATGGGGACCTAACTGTATTGATTTCAATTTTTGTCCTTAGTATACTGATGTACGCCAAGCCATCCATGATACATTTCAAGACACGCAGGCAAAGATGATGGAGTGGTTCTAAGGAAATCAACCAAGTCACTGCTACAACCATGCCTCCTCCTCTGCTCCTCCACCACCTTACTATTCGCCACTGTCGTGATCTTCATCCCTCCATCTAGGGTATGATGTGAATTATAGGAATATTCTAACTAGAGCAATGACACTCTCTAAAAAAATAGTGAAAGTTATAAGCACTTGAACATCTTTTCATTCCCTCTATTTTTATTCTAGAAAAGAGAAGCAAAGGATCACCACCAGAAAAAATTCAAGTCTGAGGTGGCACGCTTCCCAAAAATAAATTCCAATGAGTGTACCATCAAAAGATGCCAAAGCACACAAAAACAATTGTGACCAATGTAGTCACAACTCTGCAATTCAAAGTCCTAATTCGAATAGAGGAGGGATCTAAGAAAAAAAATTGTTATTTTTCTTCACTTGTTCACACTCCCTCTTTCTTCCTATTCTTGTGCAAATAACTAAGATTTTTTTTTCAAAAATTGTGAGTGTCAAAGTAACATAAGAGGAAGCCTATTTTTCTACAAAATCTTGTTTTTGAAATAAGATGTGATAATTATTTTAATAGGGAATATAGAACTTTATGCTACGTGGTTCTAGGAGGTTGGGTCATCTGGCCAAAAATTGGAGGTAAGGATTATAGTGATGTTACAAGGGTGATGAATGGCATATTAAGAGTATAAATTGGACTTTATTTATAATTTTATTTTCTTGAGGACAAGTAAAGATTTTAGTCTGGGGTATTTTGATAAATGTGTATTTATCTTTTTGATTTACATCTTTTAGATATCCTTTTAGGATTGTTTTTTTATTTATCTTCTTAGTTTTGTAATTAATTATATTAGTTTAGATTTTTCTATTAATTTAGAGTTTTAATTATATTTGGTTGATTTTTTGTAGGACAATATTCAATGACTAATTTTCCTTGGAAGATATTTTGTACAAATTCCCGCAGTGCCTGATTTAAAATATACCTCACACCAAAATTACCATAACTCTTACATCCCAAGGAGGAATTTAATGGGCAAGTATGAGTTGGAAAGGGAATTGAAATATCTATAGTAAACATATATTTTTGGACCACTTTCGTAGTTATAACTATCCCAAAAATTCGCTCAAATTCGTTGTTGTGGGAATATGCAGCAAAAAGAATATAAGTGGTCATCATAATTAAAAGCAATCAACTATTTTCTCTATTGACCAGATCCAGAAAGTTTTCAGCTGCAAGCTAGGAGTCTTCTAGATAGTCTTGTATCCAGGGTTTCCACCCCTCCTTCCCCTATAATAGGAGGCGGGACTCCATTAAGAAGAGGCCCCCAAGTTCATTTTGTACGCAATCAAAAGTGCAATTTTGTCATTTCATCTTAGTGTAATCTTACTTTTAAGAGCAATAAAGATCAATTGTTTCATTAAGTTAGTTATTTTATTTTGGTTCTGGATCCCCTTTCTCTGTTTCTTCTTTTTCTGTGTTTCTCTTGGAGTGGGAGAAAAAACAAACGAGTTATTTAATCGTCACTGCCTTAGACTCTACGGAGATCTGGAATTGCATTCTATGACTCCCTATTTTTCTTTCCTAGTTTCTCCCATCCTCAATATGAGTAATGAGTAGTTTCCTTATCTAGGCGAAGGGAATAGCCCCTTAGCCATGTGTTAATTAGATCAAGCTCTTACACAACTATTTGGATGGATGGTTTTTAGTTTAGAAATTGCAAATTTAAACAACGTAATTAATTATTTGTATCGCGTGTTACTCCCTGTGGATGCAACCATGGAACCCAGGAGTTAGAACGCCTAAACCAATTTCATGAGAATTTGAATGCAACTGTGGAAAAATTCTCTTTAGGAGGAAGAATAAGGATACGTGAACACCAGGACCAATGGGTTCACGTGGAGTTCCTTTTTTGCATTTTATTTACAAATAAAGTTCATACCTGCTTATTTCTTATTGTCGTGTATCGTTCAATTTTATTTTCACAAGGGATAACGTGGTGAAACCCCTAATTTTTGATGCCTTCCTTCTCGATTTCAAATTGTTCTTAAACGTTTATGTTCAATTCACCTTTTAAATTTCAGCACTTTACTTTTGTTTAGATAATCTTGTGTGCTAACAATTTCCTTCCTTTACTCTTTCTTGCCTTAGAATAATCCTTTTTCTTTCTTTACATTAGTGTAGTCTTTATTCTTCTTGCAATTTACTTTCTTGCATTAGATAAACCAACCCCCTCAAATCGAACTATATTTTCTATTTGTTATTCAATAATACCAAAAAGAATCAATTTCAAAAATCAACCGTGATTAAAAGAAAACACTCTTAAAAGTGTTGTCCTATGGGATCAACCCTTCTATACTACCCTTAACTGGAAAGTAAAAAAGGATTAAACTCTAGGATAATTATTCTAGTGAATTGGTGTGCAAATGACGTGTATCATTACCCTTCAGTCGTCCAATCCTCCCTGAATCCGTGGGATCATGCATGAGTGATTATGATGGTGCCCTGAGGGTGACCAGCAGATGGGTGAGTCAAACCCCCATGTGATAGGGCTAAATGCCCTAGAAATTGATCCAAACTATAGGGTTACATCGAATGTGATTTAATTAAATGGAAAACATTGAATTAACTTTGAAAAATCATAGAGGGAGGTAGGAAAGTTGGATTGATGCAAAAATTGAACCACGGCTTCATCATAGCAAACCCTAGGTGTTAGTAAAGTTTGAGTTCGAGATTCCAATCTTTGATTGATCGAATTATATTTATTTGAAACTAGGGTTTAGGGTTCATATACTATAAAAGAACAAGTATAGAAGAATACAGAAAAACCACTTTATCACATCCTACTCACCTTAAAAGAATTTTTTTTCTCAAAATTAAACTGGCCAAAATAGATGAGGAAAATGTTGTTCCATATCCACATGTAGTTCCCAGGTTGCATCTTCTGCACAATGATGGTTCCATTGCACCTTCATCATATGGATCTGCTTGTTCCTGAGCTCTTTGATTTTAGAATCAAGTATCTTTGTAGCCTACTCCGGATAAGAGAGATTCTCCCGCAACTCAAGAGGCTCATGATTCAACACATGACTATCATCCTTCACATAATGCTTCAGATTGGATACATGAAAAATATTGTGCGTCATACTATATTGTGGAGGAAGAGCAAGCCGATAAGCACATTCACCAATGCACTCCAGAACCTCAAAGGGACCCACATATCTAGGACTATTGTAACATCCCTGACCTGGGTTATGAATTAAACCTAGATGTTTTGCCTAATAAGACAGAGTATATTCTTAATCTTACCTTGGGAAAAAGTAATTAGGCTCATGAGGAACTTATGTTTCAATTTTGGTCCAGTTTGGACAATGTTGAAGCAATGTTTGCTTATTTAGGACTAAAGTGCAAATTTCCCAAATTGGAGGGGTTAAATTACAAATGTTGCATGATAAGATGTTCCTCTGATGTTGTGACATAATAAGAATGAATATGATGTAGTGGTAAGGTTTCTACAAGTCTGGACACCAAGATAGAGCTTGTTGGACAATGTTGTGCATTAAAACCCAGTTTTGGTATAAGGTGCAATTTACCCAAAACCTAGGGTTCAATATGCAAATTACCACTTCAATAAGGTCCCTAATGTTTCTTGGCATAATGTAGAGCAAAGAAAATGAGAGGGGCATCTCATTGGAATTAAGTTGGAGGAGAGAGAATCTTTATATTAAAATAATCAAGATTTAATCCTAAGTGAAACCCTAATCCAATTTAGGGCAAAAATGAATGTATTAATTAAAGGGCCTTCAACCAAAATGTTATTGGTTGATTTTGAATAAGGCTGGACGTTCCTTTTCCAAGATAAGGAACGAAAATATCTTAAGTAGGTGAAATTCCACTCACCTTATTATAAGGAAAAGAATTTCCACTCAAAAAGATATATTACTATTATAACGGATTAAGGTGCTTATTTTCTTTTCCCTTAATCCATGGATAATGGAAGGGAGTTCGGTGTCTTTGAGTTGCCTTTGTATGCAAGAAAACCAAGGAGGAAGAGGTGGTACTATTTTTGGAATTAAATGCATTTTAATAAGGCATTTTCTCTCTCATCAATTTCCTTATAAAAGTGCCATTTCCAAGCCCAAACCAAGGCCTTTTTCGGATTTTCTTCTTCCCCTTGCTTGCAAAACCAACCACGGAGCTAGGGAGGAGCAGGGAGCACGTCCCCAACCTTTGGGTAAGCCCTTGACCTTCGTTCTCCTTGATTTCATGGTGGAAATCGAAAATAAATTATGGATTCCTTCTTATTTCGATCTCCTCTTCAACCCTAGCCAACTTTTACAATCAAAAGCTTGAGGACGAGCCTAGGGGGAGTTGCAAGAGATTCATCCACCATTAATGGAGTGAGCTTGGAGCTTTGGAGCTCAACTGGAGGCGGGTTTTATAACTCAAACCCTTAAACATTGCTATTGCATCAATTCTATATGCTTTGTTGATTGATTTCTTCAATTTGATACACACTTGTTTCTTTGCTTCAATTTCCATCAATAACGGTTGCTGTTCTTGGTTGTTCGAAGGAAGGGGATGATGAAATCATCCTAGATGCTTATCCAAAGAAAATTACCAAGCAAAACCGTTTTGATAGCTACTCCAAATCGTTTTAATTTGATTGGCTATGCGGTTTCAGCAAACCGTTTAAGGGCAAACGGTTTGAAACCGTTTGAGAGCAAACAGTTTCAAGACCGTTTGAGATGGTTGACCAAGCGTTGACCATTTGGGAATTTTGTTCCTAATTATGTAGGATGATAACGCTCCAAATTTGAGGGATTAACTCCAAAGGAATCGAGAGTTGAAGGCCAATCAATTAGGCAATCGAATTGAATTATGTGCTGATTTTCAACCTGATTAACTTGACCTGGTTGAGAAAACGGTTTCAAGACCATTTGAGATGGTTGACCAAGCGTTGACCGTTTGGGATTCCTGTTTATAATTATGTTTATTAATAACCCTCCAAATTTGAGGGATTAACGCCAAAGGAATCGTGAGTTGAAGCCTAATCAATTAGGGAAACCTAATTGGATTAAGTGGTGATTTTCAATCTGATTTAATTGAACTTTTTGGGCAAACGGTCTCAAGACCGTTTGAGTGCGTTGACCAAGCATTGACCGTTTGGGATTACTGTTCCTAGTGATGTGGTCTAATGACTCACCGAATTTGAGGGATTAACTCCCAAGGAATCATGAGTTGAAGGTTATTCAATTAGGCAAACCCTAATTGAAAACAGTGCTGAAATTCCAATGAATTAAGTTGAGATTTTGGGTTGATTAGCCCAAACGGTTTCAATACCGTTTGGGGATCACCCAAACGGTGTCAAGACCGTTTGGGGGTCACCCCAAGACCGTTTGGAGGTCTGGGGTCAAGTATAGTTGACCAATTGAAGGTCCAAAGGTACTAATCATATTGCAATGTAGTGCTGATTTGTTGATCAACTTGATAGACCAATCCATGATGATTTTTCACTATAATCCAAAGGTTGGATGGGCCAAACGGTCTCAAGACCGTTTGGTGGTCACCCAAGACCGTTTGGAGGTCTAGGGTTGAGTATGGTTAGGTGTTTGAAGGTCTAAAGGTACCAAGCTGTTATACAATGCAATGCTGATTTGGTGATCAATCCAATGATCCAAACCTTAATTGGATGGCTTGGATTTGAGTGATATGATGGGCAAACGGTCTCAAGACCGTTTGGACGTCATCCAAACGACCTCAAGACCGTTTGGGGTCAGGTCATACCCAATTTGGATAATGGTTCAATAGTTTCAAAGTAACCAATCTTGCATTGCTGAGTGTTGTTGGATCTTCGATTCCAAACCCTAATTCAATTGAATCAAACCCTAATTGATGATCAATTGAGGGTCAATTTATGGTCAAATCAGTTTAAGGTTGAACTATTAAACTCAATTGAAGTATGAGTATAGGTCCAATTGATGATTGGTTCCATGAATTCAATGATTGAAGGAATCAACATTGAAAACCCCAATTCAATTGGATACCTCATGTCATTGAAGGTCCAATTGATCAAACCTTTTGGGAAACCTAATGTAATTAGGTGAGAGATACCCTTAATGGTACTAATCAATAATGCATAACAAATTCATGCATCCAATATATGATTAGTAAACCCTAGTTGAGGGTGTATCCTTATGAACCCTGGTTGAGGGTGTATCCTTGTGAAACCCTAGTTGGGGGTGTATCCTTATGAACCCTGGTTGAGGGTGTATCCTTGTGAAACCCTAGTTGAGGGTGTAAACCCTGGTTGAGGGTGTATCCTTGTGAAACCCTAGTGGAGGGTGTATCATTGTGAACCCTGGTTGAGGGTGTAACCTTGTGAAACCCTAGTGGAGGGTGTATCATTGTGAACCCTAGTTGAGGGTGTATCCTTGTTAAACCCTAGTTGAGGGTGTATCCTTATAAACCCTGGTTGAGGGTGTATCCTTGTGAAACCCTAGTGGAGGGTGTATCATTGTGAACCCTGGTTGAGGGTGTAACCTTGTGAAACCCTAGTGGAGGGTGTATCATTGTGAACCCTGGTTGAGGGTGTATCCTTGTGAAACCCTAGTTGAGGGCATATCATTGCGATTGTTTATAGGAAACTTTATAATAAAGTTATGCCTTAAACTAAGATGAGTCCATATCATGTGAGATAGTTGGACAATTCTAATGTGTGGCCTATGCATTATATGCTAAGGGTGAGTATTCTGTAATGGAATGTATTAAGAGGGCAAATACCTTAATACAAGATAAAGTTGGTTAACTCAAGAGGGTCTGAATTAATGAGAAATGGGGAACCCTAACCCTAATTTGGGGAAAAGGGAATGATAAGCCATGTTTGATAGTGAACCCCAATTCCTGGTTAAGGAATGATGGTGTTACTATTGTATCACATGATGTGATGAATATCTTGTATGAATGTTATCATGCCTAATAACCATGCAGGTATGATGAGATGATGAATATAGCCAAGTTTGGGCTGTGACATTTATATAATAAATGTTGATTGGCTTTTTGTGCGTTGATGTTGTTGTTGCTTAATAAAAGTAACAATGTGTATGGATTTTATGAACCATGTGAATAAGTTGTTGCCTAGTGAGAGGTGACAAGATGTGAATGGCCTTATGAACCATGTGAATAAGTTGTTGCCTAGTGAGAGGTGACAAGATGTGAATGGCCTTATGAACCATGTGAATAAGTTGTTGCCTAGTGAGAGGTGACAAGATGTGAATGGCCTTGTGAGCCATGTGAATAAGTTGTTGCCTAGTGAGAGGTGACAAGATATGAATGGCCTTATGAGCCATGTGTGATGCTTGGGTAACAAGTATCATGTTTCTTTATAGCATTTGTGTTAATAAGTTATGCTAGAGAAATTTGTTGATGTTACATTTCTATTATATATCTATAGTTCATTGATGATTATTCATATCTGTTGTATTCATTACAAGTAGATGGATGAACTATGAGTCTACCATGGGTAGATGCAATGCTCTTATTGAAAATGGAGATTATCTTATTATGTTCTATGAAGAATAATTCTTCCTATTAATGTAAAAGTAACCCCTGCTCAGTTTAATTTCATAATCTGCTATAACAATGTTTCTGGCGGAGAGTTATATCTCTCGCTGGGGCAATTTACAATTGTCTCACCCCCGTGGGAAACATTTTTAGGTATGCATGAAAGGCAGAGCAGAAACCCTAGAATAGGGAAAGAGCAGCAGCAACAGCAACAGCA
Organism: Alisma plantago-aquatica; assembly: GCA_963693085.1. NCBI lineage: Eukaryota > Viridiplantae > Streptophyta > Magnoliopsida > Alismatales > Alismataceae > Alisma > Alisma plantago-aquatica. The sequence goes on from OY856411.1 coordinate 410,363,210, forward strand.
GGGACAACAATAAGATCTCAGGTGGAGATATTGTCTGTCTAGTCATATAGATAGTAGTCCTATGTGTCGTCTCTGTACTCTCAGGTCCTCGGAGTTTTTAGTCAGTGTTTTTGATATATCAGTCTGAGGTTTTGGCTTGATGCCTCGAGATTTGTATGCTGCCTGCATATATGTTTATAAGGCAGCTGATGATGTAGTCTCTGGAAAGAGATGGTATAGGATATGTATGTTTGAAATAGAATGTATATGATATACAATGGCATTTGTTGGAAAAGATTTCCTATGTGTGGATCTCTTTGCAAAAATTTTTAATTTTTAGTGATTTTCGCTAATCCGCTGCTTGATGAACGCGTCCGCATTAGTTAATCATGTTTTCGCGAGACGGTCGTGACAACTACACTTCCCTTTGTTCTTAGCTATAGCACGGATGGGTTTGATCTTCAAGAAAGAATAATCACCAGTCTTGAACTACCTATTTGACCTGTGTGCATCTGCATATGACTTCTGATGATCCTAGGCATGTTTCAACCTTTGCTTGATCAAAGACACCTTATCAACATAGAGTTGTAACTCCTCATACTTTAGCATTTTCCTTTCTCCAACTTCATCCCAATGGAGAGGGGATCTACATGGCTGACCATAGAGAACTTCTTAGGGCGGTATATCAATACTTGACTGATAACTATTATTGTATGCAAACTCTGCTAATGAAAGGTAGTAATCACAAGATCCTCCCCAATCTAGGACACATTCTCTAAGAAGATCCTCCAAGATTTGGATAGTACGCTCAAACTAACCATCTGTTTGGGGATGATATGTTGTGTTGAAATTCAACTATGTACCCAACTCATTCGATGCATGCTTCCATAGATGTGATGTGAAATTTGGATCCCAATCTGAAACAATAGATACTAACACTCCATGCAGCCGTACGATCTCCCTTATATTCAACTCATCAAGCTCAGGAACCTTGGCCATAGTCCACATTGGTAAGAAATATTTAGCCTTAGTCAGACGATCTACTATGACCCATACCGCATCATGTCCCTTCCTGGTCCTGGGTAATCCAACCATGAAATCCATGGTGATGTTTTCCCATTTCCATTTAGGAACTGGCAAAGGTTGCAATAAACCACTTGGTCATTGATGTTTGGCCTTAATCTACTGAAATGTGAGGCACTTAGAGACGAACTCTGCTATATCATTCTTCATACCTCTCCATTAAAAGTGACTTTGCAAATCCTTATACATCTTAGTGGATCCAGGTTGTATAGAATACTTAGACCCATGTGCCTCTTAAAGAGTATGCTTCTTAATCTTTGACTCCTTAGGTACCCACATCTGATGCTTGTACCTTAGTCCACCATCCATACCAATATATACATGTGTCTGGGGTTTAGCCAAAATATCTGCCATCTCCTCCAAGCTAGGGTTGTTATTTTGAGATGTCAGAAGTTCAAAAAGAAGACCAAGAATAATATTAATATTTTCCAGAATAATAGTACCATCTTATACTTGAGGTGAACCAGAAGTTGAAGGTTCCAGATTCATTAGTTTAGAAGTAAAGAGGGATGCACAAATTGACCTCTTATGACAAAGAGCATCGACTAAAACATTGGCCTTGCTTGGATGATAAGCAATAGTGAAATCATAGTCTTTAAGATATTCCAACCATCTTCTTTGTCTAAGATTGAGATCCTTCTAAGTCAAGAGATATTTGAAACTTTTGTGATCTGTGAATATATCAAATGTAGGACCATATAGATAATGTCTCCATATTTTGAGAGCATAGACAATGGAAACTAATTCCAAATCGTGAGTTGGATAATTGACCTCATTAGGTTTCATATCTAAATGTATAGGCAACAACTTTACCATCTTGTATTAGGACACAACCCAAACCCATTTTAGAAGCATCAGAAAATATTACAAAGCCATCATTACCAGAAGGTAAAGTCAGGACAAGAGAAGAGGTCAAATGGGATTTCAATTCTTGGAAGCTAGATTCACATTCAAAAGTCCAAATGAATTTGGCATCTTTTCTGGTAAGCTTGGTCATGGGCAGGGCTATTTTACTAAAATTAAGGATGAAATGATGGTAATAGCCTTCAAGATCAAGGAAGCTATGAGTTTTAGAGGCATTGGTAAGCTCTTTCCCACCTAGATCAAGGACGGATAAGACTTTGGTAGGGTCAACATAAATTTTCCCACCTAAAATGACATGTCTAAGAAACATGGCTTGGTCAATCTTGAACTCACATTTGGATAGTTTAGCATATAATTTATGGGATCTCAACACATCAAGTACTTTTTGAAGATGCTCATTATTTTTTTCAACATAGTTTGAATATATAAGAATGTCATCAATGAAGACCACAGAAAAGTTTTCTAGAAAAGGCCGGAAGATAGTATTCATTAGATTCATAAATACTCCAAGAGCATTGGTCAACCCAAAAGGCATAACCACAAATTCATAATGTCCATATGATGTTCTGAAAGCTTTCTTTGGGATATCACAATCCCTCACTCATAATTGATGATAGCCTGATCTAGGTCAATCTTAGAGAACACAGTGGCAATACAAAGCTGGTCAAATAAGACATCAATTCTTGGGAGGGGATATTTATTTTTGATGGTGGCTTGATTGATCATGTGATAATCAACACACATTCACCTTGACACATCTTTATTTTTAATAAAAAGGATAGGAGCACCCCAGGGAGATGTACTAGGACAGATTAAGCCATTATCAAGAAGTAATTTTAATTGTCTCTTGAGCTCTACAAGCTCAAGCTTGATAGGTGCCATTCTATAAGGTGCCTTTGAGACTAGTGTGGTTCCTGATGCTAACTCAATTGAGAACTCAATCTCATGTACTGGAGGAAGCCCTAGAAGTTCCTTAGGAAATACATCCGGGTAATCTCTCACCATATCCAAGCTCTCTAAAGGTCTCACCTTAGAATCAGACACTGATACAACTGTAAGATAGGCTCTACATCCTTTGGCTATCAAGGTTTCTGTCACGGATCCGTTCTTACCCTAATCCCAATCCCACTGTCCAAAAGGGTAGTGTTAAAGGGATTAGAGCACCCGTCCCTGAGTGGCCCGAAAATCACACACAAATAATATGCAAAAATGAAATAACATCCTTCTTTATAAAAATGAACCAAAATGTATAGTACATAAGGCCCGTAGGCAATAGGAAAGAGAAAAAGATAAGAAATAGCCTACGACTACATCCCTTTTACAATTAGCTCCCATGTAGAGTCCATAAGTGATGTAGCAGTCTTTATTGCAGTGGATAATTGAGTAGATGAAACTAGTTCCTTGCATTACCTAAAATCGAGAAAATCAAGACACAATGTCAATGCAATTGCACGGTACGCTATATAAAAACAAGTAAAGCAGTTTATAAGAAAACTAGTCTGCTTGGCAGGACTTATGTTTCAAAACATTATCAAACGATCTTCCAAAAACTAAAATGTTATTCAACACGAATTTGATTACGAATTTCCCATTATGTTGTAATTCAAGAAGCATGCTTATATTAGTTTAGGTGACTCTACTACCCCAACGCGATGGGGAGGTCACCAGGCTCCTTCTCACCATATGAGATAGGAGATCAAAGTGCAAAATCCCACCTTTTCAAAAAGGGAGTTTTGCTTATATTCAATATCAACATTATCAACTTTTCCAACATCATTATCAACATCAATATACGGGCCGTCATAATGGGTATTGTGATTTAGGGTTTCATGTTTCTCAAAATATCATATAGAAGAAAAATGGAAGACTATTCATAGGGAACAATAGTTCATCCAAATAACTAGCCAAGCATAATTCAAGAGATACCTAAAAGTATCATCATACAACCAAGGAGTAGTATAATAGGGTACCTTTTTGAGTTCTAATCGAGTAAAGGTCCAAGAGTGAAAAGGTCAAGGTCTCAAGTAGATCTTAGATTAAACAAGATATAGATTCAAGGGTCAAGATCATAATATGCAAGAACCCATGTATGCAAGATTAGGTTTTTGCATTCCTATTACAACCCTAGGGTAGATCATCCATTATATCCATATTTCAACATTTAATCAAGCATCAAGCATATATCAAGAATGAATGATCGACTTGGGTGCTTTTTAGGAATCATATTAGTTAACCCTAATATCATCAACATCCAAGCCATTAATCAAGTTTCTAGATCATAAATATAGGATTGAGACTAAACATCAGAGTAAGATTGCATGTTTGATCATGGCCTAGATTAGGATCATAAATTCAAGAAAGTTGTTCATTTTATGCTCAAGAGGGTTATTGACAAGTATTTGCATCAAAATAGAGAGAAGATGTATGAAACAGGTTCTGAAACCATTTTTATTAAATCAGGCTAATTTTTCTGATAAAAATTGACTATACATTCGATATATTTGGAGCTAGGAATCTTAAGATAGCATTTTTGCAAGTTTAGGCTATTTTCTGAAATTTTGGGCAGAGAGGGCAAAATACTGGAAAATAGGGGATGTCGATCATTGGTCAACCGTTGACCCGTGAAGAAGATCAGTGGCAGGGAGGATCCGCGCTCCCAGGCACATGGTCATGGAGAAGAAACAGAGGCAGGGTTCGTGCGGGGATCTGTGACCGTCGATCTCGCATTGGACCAACGTGGAATCCAATCAGATGGTCGATGTTGGTTGTCCCATGTAGCATAACCCACCCACGAGCAGGTTGCTCCATGGCGGTGCGGCGTCCAGAGAAAAAGGAAGCGAGAGAGAGAGGGCATGACGTGAGGAGACAGGGTGTCACTCGGCTTCGTGGTGGCGGACCGAACTCAAAGGGGGTCTTATATAGTGTTTTAGTGCAAGGGTTAGGGCTACCGGGGGGCAGCGCACCCTAAGGGGATGGCATGTTTCCTTGGCCTCCAAGCAGTGAATCCACAGCACCGATCTGTGCATAAGCTTCAAGAGGGGGGGCAGGATCATTTGGTCGAGTTATTGGGGCGACGCCAACTGGTTTGGTTGATCGGGTTAGGAACCAGGGTGGCTAGTCCACCGTGTACCTGCCATACTAGGCGCAAGGTAGGGGATGACCCCAGTGCCATTGGATTGAGATCCAAGGCTGTTGGGTCGATCTGCCTTGCCCAGCGGTGCCCAAAGCAAGGGATGGGTCGGGCCCAGCAAGGAAAAAGGAAGAAAAAGGCAAAGAAAAACTAGGAAAAGGCTAAAACCTTAGAAAATTCGAATAAAATCATGGGAAGGTCCAAATGATCTCAAATTTGGGCCATATCTACAACATGAAGGTATAATAATGTGTACAAGTTTGGAGACCAAAAGATAAATTTAACTAGTCAAACTCAAGTATTTGAACAAAGAGGTGTATTAAGCTAATTAAGGTGCCCAAAAGTGCATGAAATTAATAGAAGATAAAGAAATTTTATTTTGGGTATCTATCTTGATCAAAGAGTCAAATGGGATTATGTATGATCATTATAAAGGTGAAAAATATAAATTAAGTAATGGAAAAACTCACATTGTCACATCCTCCCCTCCTTATAAAGAATTTTGTCCTCAAAATTCAAACTTCCTTGAAGAGGTCAGGAAATCATTCTTCCATGTCTGACTTCAACTCCCAAGTAGCATCATCGCTCCCATGGTGCTTCCACAACACCTTAACCATATCGATTTTCTTATTTCTGAGTTCCTTGGTGCGAGTATCAACTATCTTGACCGGAGTTTCTTGGTACACAAGGGTGTCCTTTAATTCAATTGGTTCATGATTGAGGACATGGCTAGGGTCTTTGACATACCGCTTTAGGTTCGACACCTGAAAGACATTGTGCATCATGCTATATTGTGGAGGTAGAGCCAAACTATAAGCACATTCCCCAATGTGATCCAAAATTTCAAAAGGACCCACATATCTAGGACTGACTTTTCCTTTGTTCTTTGCAATGGCTTGAATTGGTCGAATCTTTAGGAAAACATGATCACCTACTAAGAACTGAGTGTCAATCCTATGTGCATCAGCATAAGACTTCTGACGATCTTGTGCCCCTTTTAACCTTTGCTTGATTAGGTTGACATTGATAGAATAGAGTTGTAGTTCCTCAGATCTCAGAATTCGTCTTTCGCCTACTTCATCCCAATAAAGTGGAGATCTACACGGTCTTCCATACAGAGCTTCATTGGGAGGCATGCTGATACTGGATTGGTAGTTATTGTTGTAGGCAAACACAATGAGAGGAAGGTAGTGGTCCCAAGAACCACCCCAATCGAGGACGCATGATCTCAACAAGTCTTCTAGAACTTGGATTGTCCTCTCAGATTGTCTGTCAGTTTGGGGGTGATAGGCAGTGCTAAAATTCAGTTGAGTTCCCAGTTCTTCCTGTACTTGTCGCCACAAGTGAGAAGTGAACTTTGCATCACGATCTGATACTATAGATACAGGAATTCCATGCAGCCTGACTATCTCTCGAACATAAAGTTCTGCTAACTCAGGAACCTTGGTCGTTGTTTTGATTGGAATAAAATGGGTTGATTTAGTCAGACGATCAACTACAACCCAAATGGCGTCACTCCCTTTTCTGGTCTTGGGTAGTCCCACCACGAAATCCATGGTGATGTTTTCCCATTTCCACTCGGGGATAGGTAGGGGTTGTAGAAGACCTCCTGGACATTGATGTTCAACCTTGATATGTTGGCAGGTTAGACATTTGGAGATGAAAGTAACAATGTCAATCTTCATATTCCTCCACCAGAAGTGCCTTTGCAAATCCTTGTACATCTTCATTGCTCCAGGATGCACAATATATTTTGACACGTGAGCTTCTCGTAACACCATTTCTATCATGACTGAAACTTTTGGGACCCATATGCGTTGTTTGTATCAGATTCCACCATCCATGCTGACTGTCAGATGAGTTTGGGGCTTCTCTAATAGCTTATTCATATCATCAAGGCTCTTGCTATTCTTTTGGGCTGACATGATTTCAGACTGGAGGCCCGGTTTTACATGGACACTGGCTAATCTAAGAATGTTGCCCATACGCCTTGGGGCCCAAGGTGACATGACTTCCATGCTTCTCCATTCAGAAGTAAAGACAGTAGCACATTTAGCCTGCTTCCTGTTGAGTGCATCGACCACCACATTTTCCTTACCAGGGTGGTATGCAATGGTGAAGTCATAGTCTTTAAGGTACTCAAGCCAACGCCTCTGTCTGAGATAGAGATCCTTCTGTGTCAAGATGTATTTCAGACTCTTGTGGTCGGTGAGTATGTCGAAGGTGGCACCATACAAGTAGTGTCACCATATTTTCAAAGCATATATGATGGCGGCAAGCTCGAGGTCATGGGTTGGGTAGTTGACCTCATTTGGATTCAATTGTCAAGAGGTATAAAAAACTAGTTTTCTCTCTTGCATGAGAATGCAACCCAGACCGAACCTTGATGTGTCAGTGAAGATGATGAACCCATCATTTCCCGAGGGAAGAGTCAAGAAAGGTGTCGTTGTCAGCTTTGTCTTTAGCTCTTGAAAACTGGACTCACACTCCTTTGACCAGATAAATTGTTCTCCTTTCCTAGTGAGCTTAGTGAGAGGCAAGGCAGTCCTACTGAAGTTTTGAATAAAATGTCGATAATAGCCAGCAAGACCTAGAAAACTACGAATCTCCGAAACATTCTTTGGGGCTTTCCACTCAAGAACAGTCGATACTTTGGAAGGGTCAACAGAAATTTTTCCACCAGAAATTATGTGGCCCAAGAACATGACTTCAGAAATCCAAAATTCACATTTTGACAACTTTGCATAGAATTTCTGAGATTGGAGGATTTAAAGAACTTTGCGAAGGTGAGTGCGGTGTGATTCAACATCAGTTGAATATATCAATATGTCATCAATGAAGACTACTACAAACTCATCGAGGAAAGGTTGGAAGACACTATTCATCAAGTTCATAAACACCCCAAGGGCATTAGTCAACCCAAAAGGCATGACAAGGAATTCATAATGCATGTATCGGGTTTGAAAGGCTGTTTTAGGGATGTCTTCATCCTTAACTTTGAGTTGGTGGTAACCAGAACGGAGATCAATTTTTGAAAAGACATGGGCAGAACGGAGTTGATCGAAAAGGTCATCAATTCTGGGAAGCGGATACTTGTTTTTCACAGTAGCTTGATTAATCTGATGATAGTTAATACACATGCGAAGGGAACCATCCTTTTTCTTGACAAATAAAATGGGGGCTCCCCAAGGAGAGGTACTAGGGCGGATGAAACCCTTGTCAAGCAATTCCTGCAACTGCTTTTTCAGCTCCGTCAATTCAACATGATTCATGTGATAGGGTGCCTGGGAAATAGGTGTGGTACTAGGTGCTAAAACAATAGAAAACTCGACATCACGATCTGGTGGTAGCCCAGGGAGCTACTCAGGAAAGACACTCAGGTACTCTCGCACTATATCAATGTTTTCTAGGGCACTCGTATCAGGATTGACTATGGTTACAGTTGCTAGGTATGCTTTTCACCCTTTAGGTATCAAGTTTTGGGCTTTAATCAGAGAAATGACCACATTTTGATTTTGATCTTTCCTTCCAGGAATTACAAGAATAGGGAGGTTGGGTTTGGAAATAATGACTTTCTTGGCATGACAGTCGATTAGGGCATGATTTTTATGGAGCCAATCCATCCCTAAAATAAGGTCAAAGTCTTCCATGTCTAAGATTATGAAATCTGACTCAAAACTACATCCAGTATAGGATAGAGGGACTTTCTCAAAAATATAGTAGGAGATTTTCATCTTCCCACTTGGGGTAGTTACATCAAGTACGTACCCTAAGTCCCTTGTTTCAAGATTCAACATAAAGGCAAGATTCTTAGACGTGAAAGTGTTTGTTGACCCGGAGTCAAAAAGAGTAACAACAAAATGGTCAGAGATTTGCATCATACCTACGTATACATATATTTTGTGTAAGGACTATGTACAAGATAATCACGATATAAAGTTTTGTAAATAATCTTGAATTTAAAAAGTACCTTCCATGAGTTTGTTTTCATTGGCCTTTGCCTCATCTGCATTCGCAGCAAAGACAGGAGCCAGTCGATGTTCACCTTGCCTGACCCATGCTGGAGGAGGGTGGGGGTAGCTATCTCTGAAGTGACCCTCCTGTTTGCAGTAATGGCATACTGGGGAAGGGTACTTGCACTAGCCAGGGTGGAAATTACCACAGTTACGACAACGAGGAATATTGGCGTTCTGGCCTGGACCCCTATTTTGGCCATGATTCTGGTTTTGTGCAGGACCACGGTTGTAATTCTGGTTCTGACCTTGGGCAGGAGGATTCCTCTGGTTCTTCTGTCGGTTCTTGTTCTTGTTGCCACCAATATGGGGTTTTCCCTTCTGTTCAGGTTTTCCAGGTACAACTTCAGTCAGGCCAAGATAGGCAAGGGTAGGTAATGGTTTCCCGTGTCCCATCCCTAGGGTTCTCTCCATGGACAAGTCATGGTCATAGGCATCTTGAAAATTGGTGGGTTTGGATGAGGATACAAAAGCTTTTAGGGTAAGGAAAAGCCCATCAGTATAGAGGTCAAGTTTTTGTTTTTCGGTAAGGTTGGTGACATGCCTCTCCAGTAGGCGGAACTGTCGGCTGTATTCAGCCACTGTGTTAGTTCCTTGGGTAAGGGTGAGGAGTTATTTTTGTTTGTCTTTTCTCTCATATGTGGGTTGGAAACGATTGGTAAAAATAGGTTTGAAGGCTTCCCAGTTGACAGGGATGACTTGTTGTGACCGGATATAATTCTCCCACCACAGTTTGGCCGCTCCCTTCAACTGGTAGGTGGAAAAACCAACCTTGTCTTGTTCAGGGCACCTCAAAACCCTAAAAGTGTTTTCCAGGGACACTAACCATGCGTCGGCCTTGTCTAGGACATCATCTTTGTCTTCCCCATAGAAGGCTTCAGGGCTGAGTTTCAGAAAATCATGGATAGTGATGGGTTTTGGGTTATGGGTTGGCACAAGGGATGATGTATGGACAGCTAGGTCATGGAGGGCATCCATAATGGACTTTTGTTTTAGTTCCCATTCCCCCATATTGTTGGTCTTATTGGCAGAACCGACATCTTCATCATCATCCATGTGGGGCTTCTTCCCCTTGTCTTTAGTACCAGAGGTCCCTTCACCATCCCTGTTGTTCCTGGTTTTTGGGGCCATCTGCAAGAGTTCAATTGATATAAGTTTCCTTGTTCATAACCTTCAAAGCAAGAGTATGATAGATCATGGAAATATTGTAATAGGTTTTCTCAATTTATTTTCGGATTTTATTTGTTCCCGTTCTTAATTTACCCAAAAATAGAGAGAGTATGAAGATGAAGTCATGACACCTTAAGGAGAATGAGAAGATGAGAAGTCATCCTACTTCCTTTTAATAGGTGGCTTGGGAAATCCTTAAAGAAGAGATAAGATGCTAGAAGACTCTCTAGGGTTATAGGAAGTCCTTCCATCCATTTATGTATCAACTAAGGCTAGGTGGAGCAGGAGGAACCTCAACCACCGTGAATACAGATAGGAGGAATTATGCCAGAACCCCCATTGTGCTCTTTCTAGACACCTCAGTTTTCACCATAGTGAATTTTAGGGCTTCCTTGGTTCAGCAATTAAGAACATCATTTCACTAATGCATATGAAGTGTGTTATGCCTCTGATACCAACTGTAACGGATCCGTTCTTACCCTAATATCAATCCCACTGTCCAAAAGGGCAGTGTTAAAGGGATTAGAGCGCCCATCCCTGAGTGGCCCGAAAATCACACACAGATAATATGCAAAAATGGAATAACATCCTTTTTTATTAAAATGAACCAAAATGTTTAGTACATAAGGCCCGTAGGCAACTGGAAAGAGAAAAAGATAAGAAATAGCCTACGACTACATCCCTTTTACAATTAGCTCCCATGTAGAGTCCATAAGTGATGTAGCAGTCTTTATTGCAGTGGATAATTGAATAGATGAAACTAGTTCCTTGCATTACCTAAAATCAAGAAAATCAAGACACAATGTCAATGCAATTGCACGGTACGCTATATAAAAACAAGTAAAGCAATTTGTAAGAAAACTAGTATGCTTGGCAGGACTTATGTTTCAAAACATTATCGAACGATCTTCCAAAAACCAAAATGTTATTCAACACAAATTTCATTACGAATTTCCCATTATGATATAATTCAAGAAGCATGCTTATATTAGTTTAGATGACTCTACTACCCCAACGCGATGGGGAGGTCACCAGGCTCCTTCTCACCATATGAGATAGGAGATCAAAGTGCAAAATCCCACCTTTCCAAAAAGGGAGTTTTGCTTATTTTGAATATCAACATTATCAACTTTTCCAACATCATTATCAACATCAATATACGGGCCGTCATAATGGGTATTGTGATATAGGGTTTCATGTTTCTCAAAATATCATATAGAAGAAAAATGGAAGACTATTGCTAGGGAACAATAGTTCATCCAAATAACTAGCCAAGAATAATTCAAGAGATACCTAAAAGTATCATCATACAACCAAGGAGTAGTATAATAGGGTACCTTTTTGAGTGCTAATCGAGTAAAGGTCCAAGAGTGAAAAGGTCAAGGTCTCAAGTAGATCTTAGATTAAACAAGATATAGATTCAAGGGTCAAGATCATAATATGCAAGAACCATGTATGCAAGATTAGGTTTTTGCATTCCTATTACAACCCTAGGGTAGATCATCCATTATATCCATATTTCAACATTTAATCAAGCATCAAGCATATATCAAGAATGAATGATCGACTTGGGTGCTTTTTAGGAATCATATTAGTTAACCCTAATATCATCAACATCCAAGCCATTAATCAAGTTTCTAGATCATAAATATAGGTTTGAGACTAAACATCAGAGTAAGATTGCATGTTTGATCATGGACTAGATTAGGATCATAAATTCAAGAAAGTTGTTCATTTTATGCTCAAGAGGGTTATTGACAAGTATTTGCATCAAAATAGAGAGAAGAGGTATGAAACAGGTTCTGAAACCATTTTTATTAAATCAGGCTAATTTTTCTGATAAAATTTGACTATACATTCGATATATTTGGAGCTAGGAATCTTAAGATAGCATTTTTGCAAGTTTAGGCTATTTTCTGAAATTTTGGGCAGAGAGGGCAAAATACTGGAAAATAGGGGATGTCGATCATTGGTCAACCGTTGACCCGTGAAGAAGATCAGTGGCAGGGAGGATCCGCGCTCCCAGGCACATGGTCACGCAGAAGAAACAGAGGCAGGGTTCGTGCGGGGATCTGTGACCGTCGATCTCGCATTGGACCAGCGTGGAATCCAATCTGATGGTCGTTGTTGGTCGTCCCAAGTAGTAGAACCCACCCATGAGTAGGTTGCTCCGTGGCGGTGCGGCGGTCAAAGAAAAAGGGAGCAAGAGATATAGGGCACAATGTGAGGAGACAGGTTGCCGCTCGGCTTCGTGGTGGCGGGCCGAACTCAAAGGGGGTCTTATATAGTGTTTTGGTGCTAGGGTTAGGGCTACCCGTGGGGCGGCGCACCCTAAGGGGATGGCCTATTTCCTTGGCCTCCAAGCAGTGAATCCGCAACACCAATCTGTGCAGAAGCTTCGAGAGGGGGCGGGGTCATTTGGTCGAGTTATTGGGGCGACGCCAACTGGTTTGGTTGATCGGGTTAGGAACCAGGGTGGCTAGTCCACCGTGTACCTGCCATACTAGGCGCAAGGTAGGGGATGACCCCAGTGCCGTTGGATTGAGATCCAAGGTTGCTAGGTCGATCCGCCTTGCCCAGCGGTGCCCAAACCAAGGGATGGGTCGGGCCCAGCAAGGAAAAAGGAAGAAAAAGGCATAGAAAAACTAGGAAAAGTCTAAAACCTTAGAAAAAATATATAAAATCATGGGAAGGTCCAAATGATCTCAAATTTGGACCATATCTGCAACATGAAGTGTAGAATATAATGTACACATTTGGAGACCAAAAGATAAAGTTAACTAGTCAAACTCAAGTATTTGAACAAAGATGTGTATTAAGCTAATTAAGGTGCCCAAAAGTGCATGAAATTAATGGAAGATAAAGGAATTTTATTTTGGGTATTTATCTTGATCAGAGAGTCAAATTGGATTATGTATTATCATTATAAAGGTGAAAAATATAAATTAAGTAATGGAAAAACTCACATTGTCACAGTTTCATCTTTAAGAGAAGAGATAATCATATTTCAATTTCATTCCTTTCTCCCAGGTATTATCAAAGGTTTAGAATTGGATGCTGAATTGATTACTTTCTTGGCTCGACAATCAAGCATGGCATAGTTGATAAAAAGACAACCCTTCCCCAAAATTTGGTCAAAGTCTTCCATATCAAGGAGAATGAAATCAAAACGAAATTTATGACCATCCTAAGAAAAAGGCAATATTTTAGTTTTGTGAAGAGAAGTGTAGATTTTGCTACTAGGTGTTGTTACATCCAAGATATAATCTAGATATTTTATCTCTAACTTGATCATGGAAGCAAGATTTCTGGAGATGAAGGTATGTGTTGATCCTAAATCAAAAAGGGCTACAACAGGATGCTTGGAACATGTCATACCTACTTAGGGTTTTCATATGAGATCATGATTTAAAGGGGTTCATATATATTAAGAAATTATTAACATTATTACCTTCAATTAGGTGGTTGTCATTAGCCTTAGCTTCCTCTACATCAATTGCAAAAACTCGGCCCTGATGGTGTTCTGGATGAGCCTTAGCTATAGGAGCAACTGGTTGGATAGGTGGAGCTCCAGGCTAAGCTAATGGGGTAGGATGGTTTTAAGGTGCCCCTTGAACTGGACTTGGGCAATAAAACTTCATATGCCCTTCCTTCTTACAATAGAAATAGATAGGCCTCTCAAACTTGCATTTTACCCAAAGAAACCTCCATAGATCTTGCATTTGTTCTTTTCCGCTAGTGATCCTCAGTGTGGCCTTGGCCTTGGCCTCCCCTATTTGGTCCTCCACGATAAGATTGACCTCTGTGGTGGTTTCCTCATCCTCTTCCCATGACATGGCTATGAGGCTTCTTCCTATCCTTCTCCTTCTCCTTGCCCTTAGTGATGGATGCATCAGTCAAGCCTAAGTAATCCCAAACTTGGTGCCTTATTCTTTCCTAAGGTTCTTTCTTGGGTAAGGGCACTATTGATGGCGGCTTGAAAGGTAGTGTGGTTGGAGGTGCAAAGGTAAACTTTCAGTTCTTGGTTAAGGCCACCAATGAAATGTTCAATCTTTTCATCTTCAACAAGGTGAGGAGCATGCTGTTCCAGGAGTCTAAAGGCCCTAACATAGTCAGCAATGGATAAGGTTCCTTGGGGGAGGTTATTGAACTACTTCCTCTTCTACTTTCTAGTAAATATGGACATGAACCGAGTAGTGAAAATCACCTTAACCTCCTCCCAACTTATACGGGCATTTGGAAGTTCTCATGTATGGTAATAATTTTCCCAAAATAACTTTGTAGACTCCCTAAGTTACTAGGTTTCAACAGTGACTTTATCTTCCTCAGCACATTTAAGGTCTCTAAAGGCATTTTCAATAGATAGGATCCATGCATCAGCTTTATCTAGGACTTCACCTAAATCTTCTCCATGGAAGGCTTTGGGTTTGAGTTTGAGGAAATCACTAAAGGTAGTTTTAGGGTTGGTCCTAGATGAAGAGGCGGTATTATTATTTTCCTTTAGGGCTAGGGCATGCATGCATTCCAACATCACCTTCTTTTGTTCCTCCCATTCACCTATAGCCATGGTCTTATTAGGGTTTGAGTTATTATCATCACCAGAGTCATCATTCGTTCTCTTTCTCTTGGATCTAGTTTTTGGAGATATCTGCAATTTTGTAATTCAAGAGATGATATAGTTGATTAATTGAGGTAGATCATAATGCAAAAAACAAAGTTTTATCAATCATAAAGATAAGTTTTCCAATTCTTCATGTCTTTTAGTTTTTCCCAATTATCCTAATCTACCCACATAATGGAGAGAGTACTTCATTGATCATAGTTGAGAGGGAGAATGTAGATGAGAAGCCTAGTGTGTATCATTCACTAAATAGGTTGTTGGGGTAGTCCTTAATTGAGAAAAGATGAGAAGATAGATTTCTCTAAGGTATGGGTTCCCACTTTAACAATAGTTGTGTTATCTAGGTAGATTACTTGTAGTGGGTAACCCTAACCACTGTGAAAATGGATTGAGGATTTTATTCCAAAACCTTCTACAAGTATCCTTCTAGACATCTCGGCAACATAATGTTAAATATGGGTTACCTCAGGTCAAAATAAGGTTACTAGGTATTTGATACACGTATATTGACCTATATGCCTTCTCTGATACCATCTATCACTAGGTTAACAACCTAACCCCAATCTATACCATAGACCCTAAAGGAAAGGTGTACAAAAGGGTTTAAGTTTCCCATCCCTGACTGGATCAAACACACAAGTATATACATGCACCAAATAACAAAGCTTCCTTAAATAAACCAAGTGTTAATTACATAGGGGCCCGAAGGCATAGGAGTAATACAGAAGAAAAACTTAATGCATGAGAGAACTACTTTTAGGAGAAAAAGAACTTAAACTAAGAGTCTCATTTAACTTTAGCATACCCATGAATGATCTGATTTTATTGAGCCAGCATATCGAGTTGCATCATCATCATCATCATAAGAAAATGGTACCTAAAAAGTATTTCAAATTGGTACACATTAGCACAATATAATAATATATTGTATTGAGTACGCCTACATGTCTTTAATTATACATCTCATATAAAAATTGGCAAAAGAGTAAAACTAGAACTTGGCAAAAGAATAAAACTAGAACTTTGCAAAAGTACCATATAAAAAAATTCATATACTTGAACAACGATGTTTATTTACAAAATAGAAAACACATTTTAGTTACATTTTCCATCATATCATCCATGCATTGACCGCTGAAGGTTGAATGCATTTAAGGCCTCATGATCGACAACCAAAGAGTTGGATCATTTCATAATGTGATCAGACTACCATAGAGTTGGATCACTTTCAAGTACTTGACTACCAAAGAGTTTAAGTACTTTATTTACCAGCACTTGACTACCAAAGAGTTGAAGTGGTTAGATATAATGGAATAGATATATTATGTTTCAGGTGTTCATAGACATAAATATGGAAAATCAAGTAATATGTTATTCAAAAACAACCAATCCATCCATTATTACATGCCATATACTTTACTACACATATATTACAAGCATAAAATATAATGGGCCAAGTGGGAGGTAATGGTGTACCTTCTACTCAGAAGTGGGGAGTCCAGAAATACTCCTCATTGGTACCTTTGTATTCCTAAAATTAAAATAGATTTGATATTTATTAGATATATTGGCAAAATCGCCATTTTAGTTCCAAAAGAGTATAAAAAGCCATTTTCTTAGTCAGAGTCATGAGAGTAGAGTATGAGTCATGGAGTGTGGATTTGAGCCTATAATTGATAGTATTATGTCAGAGTAGGACTTCTAGATCAATTTGGTGGTCTTTAGATCATGATGGATAATTATAACCATTTTAGGTAAGCCAAATAGGGAAAAAGCGTGATAATTCATCTTTTTTGATATTTGAGTCACATAAATTGGAAAAGAACGTTCCCTAATTATCTAGGCACAAAAAGAAGATAATCATAAGAATTTTGTGATTAATCAGGCTCAAGTATATATTGAATAATTAAACAAGGTAGAACCACATTTGAGTATGATCATCAATTAGAGTTAGATTTAGAGTTAACTGATGGTAGATTCATGTCCCTCATATTTTTCTGATTAAAAAGGAGTATTTATTTGTATTTTTCCAACTTTCCTATGATTTAATATGATTTTTCTAAGATCAATATATTTATTGGCGACTATTGAAAATTGAGGATCAATAAAAGAAAAAGAGAAAAGAAGGGGTGTTAGATGCTAAGATCCAATGCTTATAGTCAAATTGCGAAGCCGCAAATAAAAGAAAAGCCAGCTAAGGTGGTGGAGTCTTACTGGTCCATGCAGATCCAAGATGGGTCCTACTCCTTCTTGCTCTCTGCATGGCAAGCTAGCCCAGCTCCCGACTCCGGCGAACTCAAAAAGGATGCAGCATGCTCCTCATGTGAAACTGAGACTGGCTTCCTCTGGAGCTCTCCTGGGTCAAAACAGTGAGCTCGTAAGGTTTGGATCCCTCTGGAGTGTTGGGTCATGGAGGAGCTCTGGGCAGGTTTCTACTCATGGTGAAGGAGAGGAGGCAAGCAAGTAGTAGGTGATGTCAGGGTCTCCTGAGGTGCCATGGAGGTTTCTTGAGGTACCATGGAGCTGAAGGGATGATTAATTCGTGGTGAGGAGGGGGAGAGGAAGCTCGTCCATCACTTACTCCATGGAAGAGCCAATTGGAGTGGTTGACTTGAGGGTGGAGCTACTGGGACAACTAGCGAACAAATTGAGAGGTGTGGTGGGCTAAAGAGGTGTAGGTGAAGGTGTGAGAGGGGTTAAATAGGTGGGAGGAGAGTTGAGTGTGAGAAGCCCAATTCGAAATGGGCACGCTCGAGAGGGTGGTTGCTAGAGAGGTTAATGGGAGGCAGTTTTGAGCATGAAACCGGTCGTGTTAGGGGTTGACGTGTTCGAGGAGACGAGGTGGAGGCATTGCCTTGGTCAGTTTCTCACGAGATGGGTCAGAGATGGTGATTGTGGTTGACATTTGAGTCACACGGTTGTAGCCACGATCTCGCGAGTCAATCAGAGGTTAGGGAAGACCCCTCAGCCATCTGATCCTCCCTGAATCTGTGGGATCATTTGCGAGTGGTTGTGATGGTTCCTTGAGGGTGGCCCACAAATAGGTGAGTCAAACCCCCATCTGACAGGATTAAATTCCCCAACAATTGATCCAAACTATAGGGTTACATCAAATGTGATTTAATTAAAAGGAAAACATTGAATTAATTTTGAAAAATTGTATAGGGAGCTAGGAATGTTGTATTGATACAAAAATTGAACCAGGTCTTCATCATAGAAAACCCTAAGTGTTAGTAAAGTTTGAGCTCGAGATTCCAATCTTTGATTGGTCTATTTATCTTTCTTTGAAACTAGGGTTTAGGGTTAAGATATTATAAAATAACAAGTATACAAGAGTATAGAAAAACCACTTTATCATAGATCATCACACTTATATTTCACCCAGGGACAATTTACATGAAGAATTAGTTTACCTTCAAGATTCTATTAAATATCCCCAATAATACTTGGCATTTCTCATTTTGGTTATGAAATTAAAAATGTATTCATGATCATTCAAGATAAGATATCAAGGCAAAATTATATTGAATTCATGATTTAAAACTAACATATTTCATGTATGGTATGGTTTCATATTAGGTCTAACTTATGAGAGTGACTCATTCTACAAATATCAAGCACTAACATAAGTGATATATTCCATGTATCTAGCGTCATTTGAGGAACAACATTATCGTCAACATCAAGGTTTCATAAATATCTCACTTATATCTGGAAAGATATACACCAGCTGAAGCCACTCAAACTAAGGCCTCTCCATATCCAACAAGACATGCTAACCATGACCATTTACCCAAAACAAAAATTCTAAACAACTTTTAAGAAATAAAAGCAACCACTAGATTCCTTTGCATACATCCAGTGACCTAAGTATGAGGCTCATCATAGATATCACACATAATATATATCATCTTAGGATTGTGGGACATCTCCCTCACCTAGATGGTAAACAATAATATATTCAAATGCCTCCATCTCTAGGGTTAGATCCTTTCATAAGAAATCTAGGGTTCAACAATAATAATAGAACCATATAATAGGTGAATCAACTTGTGTACTTAGAAGTAGTATATCTAGGGACTCATCATCACACATTTCATCATTAATATTTCTTTAGAATGGCTTGAGGGCATGGGAGGGGAAGAAGAGGGAGAGGGTGACTCGGAAACCCTAGCGGATGTGGAGAGAAGGGGTGAGTAAAAGCTACAAAGTCATCAACTTTGACTCCTCCAATCGATCAAATAGAGACCAACAGAGATGGACGTGTGTCTACTCCCTTTGAATCCTCCATGGTTCCACCCAGAGCCACATCATGAAAGGGTAAGGAAAAGGAAGATGCCCCCCAATCACCCATCTGACCCCCTCCCACAACTAGCCCCAAAGCAGAACCAATCTCTCATATTGCAAATTGGCTTCAATTTAGTCGACAAGGTCGAGAGGAGGGAGATGTGGCTTCGATCGAGTTCATAGAGCCAATCCTTAAGGATGGAGTGAAGTTTGCATCGATCTCTATCCTGGAGTGCTCTATTTCAAACTGGGAGGATTACCTTTCCATCCTATTTGTGGAAAGAAAGCCATTCTGAGGTCAACTGTCGGGTTGGATATTCTGACAATGGAGACCGAGCAGCACCACTAAAATCATCACTAAAGAAAAAGAGGGATTCATAGTCAAGATGGCTTCACATAGAGAGAGAGAAAGTTTTTTAGATGAAGCCCCATGGTTCATGGATGGCTCTTTGCTTTTCGTCCAGTCCTGGAAGCCTAGAGCTCCTATTCAACCTCTTTCCTTCATGCAGGTCCCAGTCTGGTTCAAGATCAAGAATATGGGTATCCCTTGGAATCAAGATCACATTTCTAGGGTTGCTAGCTCATTAGGTAGGGCTCTTGACTATGATGATTCGTCCATTTCAGCTGGCTGTCTTGGAGCTACTTCTGTTTGTGTTGAGGTCAGTTGTAGTTCAAAGTTCCCAAGAACAACATTGGTTGAGCTTGATGCCAAAGACAAGATGTTGAAGATTGAGGTCATGTCCAGGCCTCTGGTGTTCTCAAGTTGTAAAATATTTGGTCACAAGGTCATCTCCTGCCCACAGGTGATTAGGAAGACCTCACGAGACATTGATCTACATGTCAGATTTGGGAAGCTTATAGGTGTTCATTAAAATTCCAAAGAGAAGGCTTATGTCTTCAAAATGGGTTCCGAAGAAGAACCTGAGGTAGCTATTCAATCTATTTCTGAGCAAATGCATGAAGAGCAGGTAAATTTACAAGGAAACTGTCTTTAGTTAGGTTGTTGATATTGTTCTTAGACTCACACCCAAGCTGACACACTATGATACTCAACCAGAACCTAAAATGAGAGGCTCTTCACCAGTGTTTAACATTGGGAGCCTGAACTTAGATTGGGAGTTGGATATTTGTAGGAGTCGGCATGGTGAGTGTGATTCAGAATCTTGGAAGATCAACAAAGTTTGGGAAAGCTCTGGATTCTCCTTTGATTACCAGAAAAAGGGGAAGAAATAGATCCATGATGAGGATGTGTATGAAGAGGTATCAATTGTAGGTTCTCTATCGGATCATTGGGACCCATATTCACCCAGAGTGGAAGAGTCCAGATCAAAGAAGAAGAAAAAAGCATGGCAGGAAGAAAGGCCAAGCATCAATTAGATTTCTGATTGTATTGTTTGGAGTATGGACATCGCTTCAGCTGATGATGTATCTATGTACATGGGCTATTATTTTGTTTTTTTGCAGACTTAATCCTTTGCGTTCCAAGCATCACTCTGTGTGGGTGGTTCTTATGTCTAGTGATTAGTTTGGTTTGCCAAGGATTATATTTGGGATGTTGACTGTTGTTGTCTCTTGTCCTATTTGCTTCAGTATTGATGTCATATTTTTCTCCATTTTCTTCCTTTCATGTTGGTAGCTTGTTCTTTTGGTTTTTTTAATTCTGCTTCCTAGGGTTATAGTGTATGTCTTAGCTGAAATTTGGATTTTCCATAGTTTCTTGTTGTCATAGACATCAAGGTAGATGGTCGAGCACATTGTTCAAGTGCTTTAATGATAGTGTTTTGTCTCCTTTCATGGTTGCTATATCATCTTTTATGAAGTTTTTTTTTTCTTTTTTCTGTTGGTATCCATAAGCCATTCTACTAAAAGTCTGTAATTCTTTCTTT
This sequence comes from Alisma plantago-aquatica, assembly GCA_963693085.1. Lineage (NCBI taxonomy): Eukaryota > Viridiplantae > Streptophyta > Magnoliopsida > Alismatales > Alismataceae > Alisma > Alisma plantago-aquatica. The sequence goes on from OY856411.1 coordinate 410,384,243, forward strand.
GTTTCTTTGGATGAGTTGATGATTCCCTGTGTGGATTCTCATTCATCTTAAGTTTTCTACTAGGTTATAGGGGTCTATTGACGTATATGCCCAAAGTTTTGGATTTCAATAGTAACAGGATTTTTTTTGGGACCAAAACAACCTTTCACATATAATTTAGAGGTCAGGTACTCTTAACTTCTTACATGTTGGGCTTACTCATATCTATTGGTCACCCTTTTCATATGTCCCATGATAGAGGTCATCCTTTGCATAGATATTGAGGCCCATGTTGGCCCTAAACCATATCTAGCATATCATATATCAACTTGTACAAGACTAGGCACAAGTAAGCATGCCAACCCACTAGCTATATTTAGCACAACAATCAATCCACATGTACCATACAAGGTGCTAGGTCTAGATAGGGTTGCATAGTCATAACTTATTTCATGTTATCGAAGCATACTTGACCCTTCCAAAAGAAAACTCATGTCATCTTGAAGCAAGATCATATCACCAACATCGACATCATTATCATCATCATCATTATCATCTTAGGTCGTCTAGGCTACTTACTAGCCAAACCTTTATTATATATCTAGACAACTCTAGAGATTGCATTAACTATCATCTAAACACTTTCATCAAGAATGTTGTTACATCTCTATATCTCATGTTACATGGATAGTCACTCCCTTTATACATTTAGTAACAATTTTCATCTATACATAGACACTAATATTTGAAATAGATTTTCTCAAACATTGAAATAAGAGATGGAAACCATAACACCATACTCCATTCAAATAAAATCAAACCAAAAGATTTACCACACTAATTATGCACTCTAGTATCATGACACCTAGAGAACTAGCATGGACATGGTGCACATCTGTTTAGATACTCTAAACACATGTCATGAACATATATCTAGGGATGGAAGGTCTTCGTAACTAACCCTCCTTCACCAACAACCCATACTACAGGATCGAAGGAGAGGAAAAAAAGATTATAGGGATTATACAAGTTGACACCTAGTTCTAGAGCATCTAGGTTCTAAACTATAGGCTAAGTCAACTTAGTCCACAAGGGACAACTCATTAAGTTTCTAGGGTTGTTATGGGACCGTTTATTACCCTAAGTTCACACTCCTAAAAGATATATAGCCAAACTTGATGGACCTAGATGTTTTCCTCTAGCATGGTATTATAAAAGAGAAAATTTTGAAGTGCAAAACCTTAGCATACATGAAATCAAGTAAAAAGTAGAAGAACCAACATAATCTCAGCATTTAAAAAGTATTATCAATAGAAACATTGTTTATTATAAGATTTCCATTCCACATTGAGAGTCAAAATATACAAGTATGGTCATGTACACTTGGGATCTTAAAACTAGTACACATGAACATAGCCCACCATAGAGTCAACTCCCTGACCATATTTGAACCAAAAACATATGTGAAACAAGCGTGTCAACACGTGAGTTGTTAAATATAGGGAAAAATATACATATATAGGATATGTAAAATTTGAAAAAATTGTAGAAGTAAAGAATAAGAATAAACAAGTTAAGTACTTATTTTTTTGGGAAATAGAGTTCCATTAGAAGTTGTGCAAATGCATAGTACAAATCCAATTACATCACGTTACATTAGGTAATAAACAAATTATAGTCGCACAGGAGGAGTAGGGTATTCCTTAAGCCCTAAGGGATTATGTCTTTGTATCTTTGCAAGAAAGTCAACATCACCATTCTATAAGTGTGAGAACTTTTGATAAACAATCTGAGTCGTATTGCAGGAGAAGTCATTAATATAATTGAGCAACAAAGTGAGAATGGGTAGTATCATGTCGTCATTCCAAACCATTGATATTGCAAGTTGACTATCATATTCTAAAATAATTTTGTTGTACTAGAAATTATTCATACATTGAAGTGCTAAGTGCATAGCTGCCACTTCTTCTTCAAGAACACATTTAGTGTAAATTATCTTTGCCCATCTAGCAATCCACTATTCGTCAGAGTCCCTTGCCACTATCACTATAGTTGATGATTTAAGTGTGACTGAAGCATCAATATTTAGCTTAATATAACCAGTAGGAGGAAGTTGTAATATTGTATTCACTATAGAAATAGAAGGCTCAGAACTCTATGGAAAAATATTAAAAGCTTGATGAATAGAATGAGCTAAATGGCATGCATCACTGACTACCGTGTAATTACATTATTGTTCATGGTTGAAGACAATTGCATTCCTAGTAAGCCATAACTTGTAGCACATGGAGGTAAAAAGGACTGACAGCTCATAGGAGGTAGAAATATCTCATTTAATCTAAGGCTCAAGAGTTTGTGTGAAAAAATGTGATAGTACCTCAGTAATCTTTAATAGTAACCACACTTGATGTAAGAAAGGACAATCCCTAGCACTGAGAAGGATAGTTTCTATCGAATATCAACATACTGGACAAGAAGGATCAATAGTTAATTGCATTTACATTTTATTAGCATTGGTCATTAACCCCTTATGTAAAACTAACTAGAGAAAGCATTTCAATTTATAAGGTATTTTCAATGACCAAATTCTTCACCAAAATCCATTTGTACATTTAGCTATTTCCTGTATACGTAATGCATAAGCAGAAGTTGTATAAAAGATACCATTCAACGTCAGAGTACATGCCCAAACTTTGTCAGAAAAGGAGCTTTTTGGAATAGATAGAATCGGAATGTGAATATGAATAGTATCTGGAAAATAAAGTCTAATATATTGGGTATCCCATTCTCCAGATTAACCTATCAAATCTGCCATATTGAGATCCTTCAGATCCTCTAGAATTGGTTTTCTAAGGAGTAAATCAGGTCATTTGATTCTAGGAATCCAATTATGAAATCACACTGACATAGAGCAACCATTGTCAATCACTCTCATACTACGTGATGCATTGATTATTAGTCGCTTTTCATAGGCTCTTTTATTATGTATTATGTGTGCATTTGGTTATTTTTATGTCATTTGTGCATGGTTTATCATTATTAGCCTGTGATATACATTTGCATCAAATATTTTTTATTTCTAACATTTCATAGTGATTTATCATCATTTACGGGACCTATGTTCTTTCTTGTTAAATTTCAAGAAAATTGATAAGTATTGAATCAGCTCGGTGCTACCGACAGCCCTGTTAGTGGTACTAACAATTAAAGAAAAGAATAGGGATGAGTTGTAAAAACTCAGTTGTATCGACAAAAGAATCGGTGCTACCGACATGGTCAACAATAACTCATCCAACGCATCTCGGTGCCACTGACATCAACTCAGTGGTACCAAATTCTATTTTGAAATCCATTAGGAAATATTAGAGAGAAACTTAGTTTTATCATCACACAGTCAATGGTACTGAAACATAAAAAGTATCAATATCCTAAGAAGGTCTCGGTGCCACTGACACCCTATCAGTGATACCAATTTATCACGATCAGACGAAATTAAACATTGTGTTTAATCAAACGATCGCAACTTAATGATTCCCTAAGTCAACTCTATGACTAGGGAGGACTATGTCCAGACCTACTCATCATGATCTATTCCATTGCACAACAAAGGAGAGTTGTGAGAAGAGAAAGGAGAGGATAAAGCAACGTTCTGGGTAGTTGAGCCCTTCCCGTAGATAGATTTTCAACCAAAAGACAACAAATTGCCATGTTCCTCAGAGGGAGTCATCTGGATAATCTTATTGAGGAGTTTTCATTGATTGTTTGATGTGTTCCTTATCTTTTACTTCTCCTTCCATTTGTATAAAAATTGAAATCATGCAAAGCTAATCTTCTAATTCGTTAGGAACTGGGAGTAGCCTGATTATGTATCGTAATTGACAATTATGAGTTAATATTTATGTTTCTCTAATTTCAGTACATATCTCTACGATTACTTCACAAATTATTTGTGCCTGGTTACCATAGGTGAATTATTAGACTATCAACTACTTCGAGATAGGGATTAAGGGTTGGATAGATCATAGATTTACATAGCCTACACCACTCTTTGAGAGACAACTTATGACTATGAAGGGTATAGCCAGAGGTATCATTAAAGAACCTAACTGATAATTAAATTTCTATGAGAGTGGGATTGATATTAGATTAGGTAGTAAATTACCCTACGAGAGCATGTGATTCTTACTACAGGCCCCTTGGTCTAGGGTTAGGTGAACTGAATATTGATGATTAATGTTAATTGCATTATAAAATGTGGTGAAACTGTATTACTAAGGAGTCTATTCTATCTATGATCACAACCTAAGTAATTTAGTTTGTATTCTTGCAATTAGTCATCTAATCATCCAATCACCTTTTTTATAGGTCTAAATGATTAAGACATGCTTAGTAGTAGTCTTTGGATTCACATTTTCCCATGTTTGATATCTGAGCCTCTTTTTGCCTATATTACTTTGATGCGTACACTTGCTTTTAATACGTGTATTAAACATGCATCAAGTTTTTAGCATTGTTGCCAGGGAAACAGTAAATCTAGGACTACAAGTATTGGGACGACCACTCTAGGCCACAAATTTTTTTCTTTTCATCATTTTTAAAGCTGAAAATTCAAATCTTGTGATTAAGAGAGAAAGATTTCTACCCCTCTCTCCCATGCCCATGGTGGAGGCCGAACACCTGGGAGAGTGGTAAATCAATGCAGTAGTTGGGATCAAGGGTGGAAAATTCAAATCTTTATTCAATTGATAGTACCCATTTCTCATAGTGATCTTACCATTTTCAGGTACTACTATATGATTCAAACTAGAACGACTGACTACTAGAGTCAACTCCACAGGGTTCCATCCAGGAGGAACTCTTGCATGGGCAAAGAGAGAATAGCAATTCTTGGGAGGACTCATCCTAACTCCACCACCACAGGTGACTCAACCAGAACAACCAGAGATGGCTGATGCTAATGTGGAACCTAAAGAGCAGACTGTATGGGAAAAAATAAGGCATCTTCTACCACAACTCAATTGGGGCTAATCAAAAGGCAGGCCTTCAATGTGGGATGTTACAAGATAGACCCTAGTCTGGTGGCACTGGTTAAATCACAAGCATTCCATGTACACAGTATTGAGGACCCAACGACACACATAACTTCATAGAAAGTTTTGACAGGGTGAAGATTGACAGGGTTCTAGATATAGTAATATTTTTGAAGTTCTTTCCTTCCTCATTTTTAGATAATGCAATGTCGTGGTTTCTTAGCCTTCCACCAGAGTCAATAGAAACTTGGGGTCATATGATTGATGTCTTTTTTAGCGCTATTTTCTACCCCAAATGATGAATGACCTAGTTGGAAAGATTAATAATTTGAAGTTATGGGTAGCAGATTCATATTCAGAAGCATGTGAGTGATTCCAAAACATGTTGAGGAAGGCCCTTCATCATGGGACTGATCTTCATGGTGAAGCAAAGACCTTCTACTACAGGCTGCATTAAGGAGAAAGAACCTCACTGGATAGCGTAGGGTCAATATTTTTCCTCAACAACAAGGCATCTAGGTGTCATGAAATTTTGAAGAATGTGGCTAGAAATCAGTCATGGGGTGAGAAAAAAGAAGCTCCAGCAGTAGTCAAAAGTGTTGGAGAGTCCAGAGTCATCACATAATTGAATGAGAAGTTACATAATATTTCTAGGGAGTTAGGTCAGAAGTCTGGAAATTCATCTTAAAGATAGTAACAAGAATGCATGTATATGTGGCAGCAGAACTATAGGGGGGGAATGACTACTCTTGGAGAAAGGATCCTAATGTTTCTTGGAAGGATCCCAACAACTTTTAGCAGGACCCATCTTAAGCATGATAGGTAGCCACAAAAAGGCGATGCACAATAGCAGTATCAACAAGATAGGGGCCCTAGGAAGATAGACCACATAGAAGACATGCTAGCAAAGTTGGTTAGTCAGAATGAGGCAATCATTGGCCAAACATAGGGATACTTGTAGAATCAAGGAGCACAAATGCACAACGTAGAGAACCAGATCTCTCAGGTAGCAGCAGAAGTGGCTTCCTTCAAGAAACCAGACTAGTAGGGATTCCTAGGAAATATTGATGTACCATCCAACAACCAACAAGTGAAGGAAGTGTTACTATGCAGTGAGAAGAAATTTTTGGATGAACAAAAGATCATTCCAAAATAAAACAAAAATGCATGTGACATGGGACCACTGTTGACTACTAATCCACCTGATCCAGACACCACATCTCATGAGAAGAAAGTTGAAGAGGAAGCCAAAGAGCCAAAGGAGACCAGGAAAGAAGCCTATGTTCCACCTCATCAAAGGAAGTTTGTGAATCTAGTTCCATTCCCAAACAACTTGAAAGCAAAGAAGATTGACCAACAATTCCAGAAGTTTCTAGACAAGTTAAAAAAACTTCACATCAACATCCCTCTTATAGATGCAATAGAGAAGATTCCCTCATATGGAAATTTATGAAGGGCATCATCAATAAAAAGAGGAGGATAGCTGATTCATATGTAGTGGTGTTGAAAGAGGAAGCTAGTGCACTCATTCTGAGGAGATTTCCATAGAAGAGGCAAGATCTAGGCTATTTCAATATACCATGTTACATCGGTAGGACCAAGTTTGGTGAAGCTCTATGGGACTTGGGGGCAATCACTAATCTCATGCCCTTGACCACTTTCAAGAAGTTGGGACTGAAGGAATTGAGGAACAACAATATGACCATATATCTAGGAGACAATTTAGTGGTTAGGCCATATGGTATCTATGAAGATGTTCTAGTGAAGGTTAAATTTTTTTCCCACAGACTTAGTAGGTATGGAGATGTAGGATGATCCTAGCAATGAAGTACTCTTAGGGAGGTCATTCCAACCTAAAACATACATGATCATAGCGATGGGCAGAGGAAGTCTAACACTGGGCATTTAGGGTGACCGTTTTGAAATCAAGATGTCAAACTATACACATTCAACTAGTGATAAGGAACAATGTCACATGTTGTAGCATTTATAAGGAGAGGTGTCTCTATTTCTAGGGAAGCCATTTCTGGAGATGGCTTATGTCATGACAAAGGTATAGAAAGGCACTTTGGCAGTTGACATCATGGAGCATACCAAGGAAGTGTCACTGATAAAGGCAGTTAGTATCCCGATGATAAAGAGGAGAAGGCATGCCAATGACAATTGAAAAGGTTCACCTTCCACTCTTACTCAAGCATACCTACAACTATCCTTAGAGGTGTGCATCATGAATTTTATGGATGACTACACTCGTTATCATTATTTGGAGGAGTGTGTTTTATTTCTGAAGGCGTTGCCTTGCTTCTACACCAGGTACTATGAATATTTAGGACCACCTCCACCACCATTCATTCCATCTTTGTAAATTCCTCCAGAGGTGGAGTTGAAGCCACTTCCACCGCATTTGAATTATATTTTCAAGGTGACAAATGAGAAGCTTCTAGCCATCATCTTAGCCTCACTGAATGTTCACAAGGAGGAGTAATTCATTGTGGTGTTAAAGAACCACCGAGCAGTGTTTGGGTGGTCTGTCACAGATATCAAGTCAGTCTCCCCTAGATTTTTCTAGCATAAGATCCAAAAACATCAACATCTCAATCCAATCATAATAGACTTTGTAAGGAAAGAGGAAGTGAAGCTTCTATCGATAGGTATAGTCTATGCTATTTTTCATTCAAATTGGGTTAGATCAACCTAGGTGGTTCCTAAGAAAGGGGGAATAACAGTCACAACAAATTCAGTGAGTGAATTGATTTATACTAGATTAGTGAATGGGTGCCATGTAGGTATTGATTATCACCGTATGAAAGTTGCCACAGTAAAAGATCCTTTTACACTTCCCTTCATTGATCAGGTCCTCCAGCGGCTTTCCAGCCGTTCTCATTTCTACTTTATTGATGGGTATTCTATGCATAATAAGATTTATGTCGAGCTACAAGGCCAATAGAAGTCTACCTTCACTTGTAATTATGGAAGATTCACTTACCGTCGGATGCCCTTCGGCCTTTGTAATGCATAAAATACTTTTAGATATGGTAGAGTGTTGTCTTGTGGTATTTATGGATGATTTTTTAGTGTATGGAGAGTCATTTGAAGACTTCCTGGACAATCTTGACAAAGCCTTACAAAGGTGTGAGGTCACTCACCTAGTGTTGAATTGGGAGAAGTGTCATATGATGGTAAGTGAAGGGATAGTTTTGGGACACAAGGTGTCCAATAGATGAATGGAAGTAAATCTAGTTAAAATTGAAGTTATCTCTAGGCTACCTCCACCATCATTGGTGAAGGGGGTTAGGATTTGTAACATACTAGATCTCGGACCCTACCCTGGAAGTTGACATTTTGGACTTACCCAAAGAAGGTTGAAGGTTAGACCTAAATAGATGTTTAGTATAACTCCAATGAGATAATGTATTTATATATCACCTTAATGTAACGTAATGTTTTGACATTAATCTTAGGTTTATAATGGATACATAAAATATGCCACATAACTCATTTTGGTGGTAATATGAAGATAAGGAACTTAATTGGGTGAATAATTTAAATAATGGGCCATTAATGGACCATATGACATATCTCATAAAAAGAAGCCTCAAAAGTTGAAACAAACTTCAAATTCGAAATCTACATATCAAAATTAGCATACATGTCAAATTTCATCTAATTTGGACCACCTCGAAATATTAGGATAAGTTTAGGAGAGAGAAAATGAGTAAAAGGCGTAAGTAATGAATAATGTGATTATATAACTTGAAAATATGGAAATAATGGCAAATTAATATGCAACACATCAAAGATAACTTGTGGATGAAGTTTGGTCCAATTTAGATGTTGTTTGTGCATGTTATGCAATTTCAGGTACAATCTGGACTTTTTTGCAATTTACCCAATTGGGAGGTTTTCTTTGCAAATTTTAACATGTATTATAATCCTTATATATTACCTTACCAATATCGATTTTGTGAACCATAGGTCACCTAGTTGCACCTTGGTTTGAAGGTGTTTCTTTCCAAGGGCATTTTAGGGATTACTCTCTTTGTAAATGAGCTTATCTTTAGAAGCTATCAACCAATGGGGTTATTTCTTTATTTGGAGGTCGGTTGGGATGGCCCATAAGTGTACTTAAACCGAAATTTGATATTGAATAAGCCTCTATGAGCTGTCCTCTTGCATGGCCATGAAATCCCTAGGCTAAGGACACATGGAAAGCTCCATTAACACCTCATGCTTGACTTATTCCTTATCCATAAAGGCTTGCATGCCCATGGACACCCTTATACATGACACATGGAAAGTCTCATAGACACCTCATACTTGACCTCTTCCTTTATATAGTCATTTCTACCCCTTCCCAACTCCAAATTCAAAAACTCTTACTCTTCTTTCTTTCCTCTAGCTTAGAGCATAACTCCTACTCTATTTGTCCACGAAGGTGTTGTACCAAGGTAAAAGAAGGTTCCTACCTTGGTGAAGGAGGCTCCTAGGGTTCCAAATTTCTCTATTTAGGATTTCTGAAGCTCCTCCTTGGTGATTTCGACCAAAACTAGTAAGTTTTCTCCTTTCCTTACCTATTTTCATGTTGTCAGTCTTCCTTCGGCCTTCCTCCAGGTCAGAACCATGGCCTTCCATGGTGAAACCCCACCTAGAACCCATAAACACCTCATCTCCATGTTCTTTTGTTAGGGTTTTTCACCTCTAAAGTGGAGAAGGTGCTTCTTGCTCGAGATATGTGCTTTTGTTGGAGAAACCAACCTCTCTAAGATTGGGAACCTTACTTATTGGACATGTCCACCTTCTGTAGAGGTTCTTTGGAGGCCTAGGCTTGACTTGGACTGTTTAGACTCTGAATTTGAGGTGTGATTGCATCCCACATTATTTCTATATTGAGAAATTTCTAATTCTTCACTCTAAATGTATGATGTATCCCCTATTCTTCTATGTTGAGCAATTCACCTATGCTTATTCATTCTCTTTGTCCTATGGACATTAGCCTATACACAATGTCTTTTCTTTTGAAAATCATGGTTCATGTGAACTACCTTATTTGATATTGATCATGTGATCATGTATATTCTTTTGAACTCTTATCTTATTATTTGTTCATGATGGAACTCTAAAAGATGACATGTGATGTCTTTTTCCCACTTATGAGGTGGATGTATATGTTGGTCACTTATGTGGTGACTAGTTTATATATTCTGACTATACTTTCTACTTGCCTCTACATTTAACATGCTATGTGATTCAGTATCACTAGAGTAGTGTAATTGCATTGGTTTTTATGGCAGATGTGTTATTTCTTGCTGAGCAGATATGATATTTCCTTCTCATTTAGGATGGAAAGGAACCTCATACCCAGGGCAAGATGTGTGATTCTTGACCCATGTTGTATAAATTTGGGAGATCGGTAGTATTCCTTTCTCTATTAAGTTTCAAGTTTGTGAGACCTCGCTGCCTTTGTATTTATATTATTCTAGGGCTATGTTTATCTCACATGCATACAAGTTGACGATATGGGGTGTGTGACCTAATTCCTTACATGTGCTTGTGTGGCACAATCTTTATGTTTTATTAATGGCAAGTATTCTTTTGTTATCATATGATTTCAATTCCTTTTATCTTCTTCCCTTGGCGCTTGACCGCCAGCATGTGTTGCAAAAAGAAAGAGTCAAGCTCAACCTTATCTTCCTTTAAAGATAAGAATGCACAAAGGACATAAATGTCAACTTACTGTAACTTGCCCTACCCTTGTGTAGACTTGGAAAATATGGTGTTGGTGAGGTAGCGGTGCATGATCAGAGCAAAGGGGCACTTGATGTCCATGATGGAGTTCTTATGCCAGTTAATCATGAACCATGTGGGAAGACCGTCAAGAGACTCCATGCCCTTGAGTAGTTAAAGCTGCCCTAGTTGTGTATCGCACATCCCCAACTAGACACCCATAGATGTCATTAAATTCCACCAAACTGAAGTAGTGGGCAGTGTTGAAGAGATGGAAGTGCACCCATCCTTCCCCATGCTTGAGAATGCAACAAACCTATAAAGATACTAGGAACTCACAGACGATCTCCTGGTAGATGAATCAATCATGAAAGAAGGGGTGATTTCCCATCATGCCCTGGCTAGTACAGACCTGTTGGAGACTTTCGGTGAAGCCTGCTTTGGAGAGGAAGGCATGATCACCATACTATGTGGGTATCATCTCCATCATCATCACACTGGCATAGATCTTTCTCTGGTCGTTGTTGACATGAGCCATGTGTGCTGGCTAGAGCATCAAAATGATGGCTCCTGAAGCTGATGAAGCTATCCTCCTTGTCGTCATCTATCTAGGAGAAAAAAAAGATGGGGGTAAAGAGAGCTTGGGGAAGACTCTGATTGCCTGGAAGATCTAGTACTTCTGTGCTTGGAAGGGAGGTGGTGTGGTTGTGTTTGAAGCACAACTGGAACCCTTCCATATATAGCCTGCGATCAGCCTTAATGTGCCACATCGATACCACTAATGGGATGTCAGTAGTAGCAACTCATCCCCCACAATCTGTGTAACATCAATATCAATTGTTGATACCGACATCTCTCGTCCATCAATGTTACGACGCACCAATTGTGTCGAGTAGATAGTACCAACTTGTGTCAGTGGTACCAACATCTGAAAGGAGTTATCAGATATGTATCACCAATTGTTGGATGGAGATGATCTGGTCTATTGATTCACCCATCCATGGTTTCTATGTTTTCCTGGTTTGGTACCATCGACTAATGCGTTGATGGTGCCGAGTTTCTATTTGGATGCCCCTAAAAAAATTGTCGGTTGCCACCGAATTTGTAGTTGGTGGTACCAATTCTTTAATTCTATTGGTTCCTCGATATGCCAAACTTGGAGTGTCATGCAACTGTGGGTAAACATGGTGTTGATGGTATCGATCCTGCGCATTGAATCCGGTCTTTCTCTACAAGGATTCAATGCTACCGATGGGTGTGTTGGTGGTATCGATTTCATTTTTGCCCATCCTTGCTGAAAACAATCGATGCCACTAACTTTTTGGTCACTGGTACTGAGTTGATAAATCTTTCCCCTATTTGATTCTAGAAATTTTGGTACCACCGACTGCCTTTTCGGTGGTACCGAATCTTTCATAATTTTTTTCTGTTGATCTACACCCATGGTATTGGTGCCACGGAGTTAGTGTCAGTGGCACCAAATGTTTTACTACCTCCACACCAAACAACATGATCAAGGTACATTTATTACATCCAAAAATTGAAATGCAACTTAGAACAATCAAAGATCCTAAATCAAATGTATAGGACAAAAAGCAAAATATGATAAGGGAAAATGGGGTTACCTCCCAGCAAGCACCCTTGGTTTACGTCATAGGCTTGATGATCATATCAAATTGACATTAATGAAGCATAAGGAGCTTCAGCTCATATCTCTCATGTATCATCTCTCCCCCAAAGTAGTATTTCAACTATTTCCTATTCACATGAATTGGATCAACCCATTAGTAATCTCCACTATTCCATGAGGGAATGACCCACTCCATCTAGACCTCAGTTTTGTGGGGTGCAATTTCATCCTAGAATTGAACCAAAGCACCTTATGTATTAGAGTGAACACCCTATGCAAAATATGACGGTCATGGATCTTTTGGTTCTATCCTTATATATCCTTTAACTTTCATATGCATCTAGCATGAGCTCATCCAATTCATCAAGCTCCAACATGCAATTTTTTCCTACATCATCAAGATTGTAATTCAACTTCCTCAAAGACCACTTGGCATTGTGTTCCAATTCCATAGTAAATGAAATTCTCTCCCATAGACCAACCAAAATGAAGTTGTTCCTATAGATGTTTTATAGGTTGTCCTATATGCCCAAAGAGTGTCATTTAATTGTGTGCTCCAATTTGTCCTATTTGTCGATACTATCTTTACTAAGATATTCTTAATCTCCTTATTAGACACATCAACATGACCCTAGATTTGTGGGTGATACAAGGTTCCTAATCTATGCCTCACTCCATACTTTCTCAACAAATCTCTAAACTACTTATTAGTGAAGTGAGATCCCCCATCACTTATCATTACTCATGGAACCCAAAACCTTTCCACCCACTTAGAATCATAGTCAACTTCAAGAAATATATATAAATTAGAGTTAGAAGACACAAAATCAATTCCCCATAAATCAAAAACTTCAACCTCATTTGATGACTCCTAGATATATTACCTGCTCATTGACATGCATCACAATTAAAAAAAATTGTAAGCATACTTAAAATGCATTGGACAATAAAACCCACTTTCTAAAACCTTTATCATTGTCCTTGATCTAGCATGGTGTCCCCCAGTAGGTAGGGAGTGACAATGTGCCAAGATACTATCCATCTCACACTCATGCACACACTTCCTCAAAATCCCATCCTTACATTGTTTGAGCAAGATGGGGTCATTCCATACATAGAATATTAAGGAATGCAAAAATTTCTTCTTGTCTTGATACCCCCAATCTTCTGGAAGATCACCACAAGCCAAGTAGTTCACAATATTTGCAAACCACATGTCCTTACTTTTGATGATGAACAGATGCACATCCAGGAATTCCTCAATAATGGGTATATCTAGATTCTTCTCATCCACTCATTACAACCTAGATAAATGATCCACCACAACATTTTTTGTCCTTGCCTTATCATTGATTTCTATATCAAACTCCTACAGTAGCAAAATCCATCTTATTAATATAGGTTTGACATCCTACTTTTGTAGTAGATACTTTATCACTGCATAGTCAGTCCACACAATAACCCTTGCCCCTATCAAATACTGATGAAATTTTTCAAAAGAAAAAATTATCACCAAAACCTCATTTTCAGTTGTTGTGTAATTAGGTGGGTCATTATTAAGGGTTTTCAACACATAATAAATATCGATGGGGGTTTTATCCTTGTGTTTTCCTAGAATGTCTCCTACTACATAGTATGATGTGTCACACACTGGCTCAAGTGGTTGGCCCCAATATGGAGCCTGGACCATAGGTGCAGAGACCAATTTCTACTTTAGCACCTCAAAATCTTATAAACACCACTCATCAAAATTAAATTCAACATCTTTCTCTAACAATTTGGAAAGCAGCTTTGCAATCTTCGAAATATCCTTTATGAAATGTTGATAAAATCTGGCATGTCCTAGAAAAATCCTATAAGGGAGGTGGGATCACCCCCTTACTAAAGATTTGAAGAATAAAGAATCCATTCCAAACAGACTCAAAGGTATGCTATAATAGGTGCAAAATTTTCAAACTTCAATAAATGGTATTCAAAACAACCAAAGTATAGCAGTGGAATAAAAATGTTGACTATATTCAATTTATCACAAGATTACAAAAGAACATCATAATCTCCCACAAAGGGTTTACATGTATCACACAACATAAGGATCTAGGAGAGGGAAATCTAAACCATAATAACTTTGTCTCCAAGTTTTAACTCCTTAATCTAGTCCAAAACTAATGCCTTATTATCCAAGTCCTTCACCTAGGGTTGGAAGCATACCCCAGCAAGAAGAGAAAATAGATGACATTAGCAAAGGATGGTATGTGCATACTAAATAAGAAATTGAACAATATATGGACTAAAGGACATCAAATATTAAAGGCTTCCCATAGAAAGGATAAGGATAGTGGGATTATTATGCCAATAGCCATGCATCTCAACCTCAAACTATCCACCTTGAACCCTATGATGACCACCAAGTTATATTTAAGCACTTCAAGAGGGAACAACTTGTCAATGAGTGCCAAGAAAAGGTGTATGATTGTTGCACAATCGATGACCAGTGGCTGGAAAGGGCTCTCCCTGAACCCAACTTCAACCTATGAGGGGTGCAACACATGAGGTGGCTACAGAAGGATGTGGAGGAGGATGATTAAGAACAAGTTGAGCCAGAGCCACAATAGGGTAGTGAAGGTGAAGAAGAAGTGGAATAGTCAACCATGACGTTCACACAGCAATAGGTCATCCATAAGTCTTCACAAAGGTATGGAGATTCAAGATCCTCTGCCCCACCTCCACCTTTGGCTCAGTAAGTAGACACATACTCTATGGTAGGTATGTATGGGATGTTGCAATCAATTCAACAAGGGTAGAAACGGTAGTCGACTACATTGGCAGAGATCCACAATGTTCTAGGATTGCTTTTACACCAACAACATGTCATCTACGATAATGAGCATCTATTCCTGGACAAATAGGAGAACATGCACACTTTCAAGAAGTGGATTGAGAACTACCAACAATCATTCTATGATTATTACTAGAGTCAGGGACAGTTTAACAACTACCCACAACCTCTAGAGATACCACAACAACCACCTAGTTTCAGTGGCACTTTCTACCCAAAACATGCAAAAATGCCACCACCACCATTTTGATTCGGTACCACTGTTCCACCTCTTTGATTGGATTTTGACTATGAGGACATAGTCAAGTTCAAGTTTAGGGGAGTTCTAGAACAACTCTATCTTTAATTTCTTTTCATTTTTATTTTTCTGAGTTTATAGGATCCACATATAACTAATGTAATCGTGGAGCAATATCATCATGATTTTTGCCTTTACAATAGAGTTAGTTCTCTTGTGTCTTTGCAAATAAAATCTAATATTTTGAAAAAAGTTGTCATATATTTGAAAGCTTAGTTGCATATTCTAAAGACAACATCACCCAAAAGAAGTTTATGGGTTAGTATGTTTAAGGACATTTCATACGAAAAAAAGTCTTAATTCTCCATTAATTGTGGATGATTATGAGGTTTGATCCTGAACTGATAAAACAATTAATGATACCTTAAATCAAGGTTTTAGAAAGGAATCCTAAGGTTACCCTTTACACAGGTCAATAGTAGAGGGACATATCATAATTTAAGAACTGCATTGTCTCTTAATCTTGTGATTCCGTCTTCTTTTCAAACATTTGATCCACCACCTTAAGATGATCAAGTAACCCAAATTATGTCATCTTGATTCCATTGCATAGCATAATAGGTCACATAATAGCCAATATTTCTATTGCATAAGTTATTGCCTTAGTTACAAAATGAAAAAGGAGCTTTTATGCAGATCCATTAGTTGCATAACAATTCCATGTAAGTTGATCTTTGGCATCATTCATTCTTACATCATGTACCCATGTTGTTTTCTTCTAAAAATAAGTGCAGGGATACACATGCATACCCCTAAAAATAAAATAAAATAACGAATAAGATGTTATAGTGAAGCCCGGGCATAATTTTCAATCATGCTAAAATAGAGGGCAAATGAAAGAAAAAAATATTATGAAATAAAGAGGGAGAAAAGGATGCCATGAGCTCAGTTTTGAATTTTTCTTCAAAAAGTGATGAAAATAGCTACATGATGTATGCTTTTGTTTGACTCTCATCAAACTAATGAGAATTTCAGTGCTTGCATCATTCCACCCATAACAATAGGCATTAGGATTCATGCATTTAATATTACCTTCATTCAATAGGTTCATCATGTTTGTTTTTACATAAATGATTTGAAAGTTGTTTGTGCTTCTTCATAAGCCACCTACATCATTCCACTCATTTCTCTTATTGGTAGGCCACATATTATGATTGATTTCCTCATTCATTCTTACACGGAGAACTACTTCCAATTAGTTTGGTAGTAATGAAAGAGAAATGTAGACAAGGATTCACATGATGCACCAAGAGAATGCCTCACTGAATATGATATTAACTACTTTATGGATATGTTTCACTGATCCAAGGGTGGACATTTTTAATGAATATTTTTGGTCACTTAAAAAGTAGTTATTTGTCCATTGGTCAGTAAGGGCCAGTTTGGGACCGCCAAGTGGAGGTAGTTGAGAAATGAAGTTCATATGAATTGTCCTTTTCCTGACTTATTTCAAACATATCTGAGGCTGTGTTGCTCGAGAATGAGAAATATATAAGCTTAGGGGATTTTGATGCACTTATTATTAGTCACTTTTTACATGCTATGTAATTATGTATTTTGTGTGCATTTGCTAATTTTTATGTTATTTGTTCATGGTTTATCATTATTATCTTGTCACATACATTTGCATCAAATATTTGTTATTTCTGTTGTTTCATAGTAATTTATCATCATTCATGGGACCTATGTTCTTTATTGTTAATTTTCTAACAAAAATGACAAGTATTGAATCAGCAAGGTGCTACTGACAGCCCTATCAGTGGTACCGACAACTAAAGAAAAGAATAGGCATGAGTTGAATAAACTCAATGGTATCGAAAGAAGAATCGATGCTAGTGACATGGTCAACAGTAACTCATTTGAAGTGTCTTGCTGCCACCAACATCAACTCGGTGGTACTAACCTCTATTTGGAAAATTGTTAGGAGATGTTAGAGAGAAACTCAGTTCTATCCATACATAGTCTGTAGTACTAACACTTAACAAGGAATCACAATCCTGAGAAGGTCTTGGTGCCACCGAAACCCTATTAGTGGTACCGACTTGTCATGATCAAACAAGATTAAAGATTGTGTTTAATCCAATGGCCATGACTTAATGACGCCCAAGGTAAATTCTATGACTAGGGAGGACTACAGCCAAACCTAATCAACACATTCTATTCCGTTGAACAACATAGGAGAGCTATTGGAAGAGAAAGAAGAGGAGAACGCTACATTCTGGGATATTCAAGCACTTCTGGTGGATAGATGTGCACTTGAAAGATAGAAAATCACCGCATTTGTTAGAGGAAGTCATATGGACTGTATTTCCTAGGGGTTTTCAGTGATTCTTTGATGTTTTCCTCGTCTTTTACTTCTTTTTCCATTTGTATAGCAACTAAAATCATGCAGGGAAAACAGAAACAGCCAGATTATGTATTGTAACTAACCATTATGACTTAACATTTAGGTTTCTCTAATTTTTGGACATATCTCAACAATTCCTTCACTAATTATCTATGCATGATCACCATAGGTGATTTATTAGACCGTTAATTGCTTTGAGAGAGGGATTAAAGGTTGGACATGTCATAAATTTGCATAGCCTAGACTGTGGTTTGAGAGAAGACTTACTCCTATGAAGGGTATAGCCCAGAGGTATCATTAAAGCACCTAAATAATAATTAAATTTCTAAGAGACTGGGATTTGTATTAGATTAGGTGGTGAATTACATTGTGAGAGTGGGTGATTCTTTCTAAAGTCCCCTTGGTCCAGGTTTAGGTTAATTGAATATTGACAACTAATGTTAATTGTATTATAAATCATGGTGAAACTGTATTCCTAAGGAATCTATTCCATCTGTGATCATCAACTTAGTAATCTAGTTTTAATTTTTGCAATTAGTCAGGTCATCAACCAATCACCATTTTCATAGTTTTAGTTGATCAAGTCATAGTTAGTAGTAGCCTTTGGATTCATGTTTCTCTGCGTTCTATACTTGAGCCTTTTTTGGCCTATATTACTTTGATATATGAACTTGCATTTAATATGTGTAGTAAACACACATCACTGTGTTATTGTACTATATCCTTTATAGAACAGACCATTTTCTAAAAGGATGTAATACATTGGCCTCAATGTGAAGAGAAATTCATATACTTATGCACAAGTCCCATATCCCAAATTGAATTCTTGCCACACATGAACTCCCAAGCAGATTTCATGACTAAATCCTTGTTCCCCCCATGCATTGTAACCACACCAAGACCCCCATGTTGTGAATGTGCTATTACTGATTCCCAAGACACCAGAGAAAGTGACCATGCGCTGCAAGGGATGCAATCTTGTTGTGACGGTTATGAAGGAAGAGGATGGAATTTTACTAGCTATGGGAGGGGTGGACGAGGCTATAAAGGGGATGATGTTGACTCAATGTCCTTCTCAGATGATGACTCTACTTCGATTGATGGTGATTTGCAGCATTCATTGGATCCTTTGAGGTATGACACCATTTTAATGAATTTTGAATAGACACCCAATCCTACACCTGATATTCATCAATCTTCTTCCTCCGGTGTTGTAATGCATAATGATTATGGAACACAATGGTTACAAAGTATGGGGATTCAATTTCCATACAAAGTTCTACATGATACATGATGTCATTCAGATTCCATCTCTGGCGGAGATACTGCGGATGTGTACTATAATGATGCTTATATGAGACACCTTCATCAAAATTTTGGTTCTAATTCTGAAACGACGCCTGTGGCTACCACTCTTCCTAAAGGTTTTTGGGATGTCACACCAGTAATCACAATTTTTCTTCTTTGTTGACCTTCTTAGAGGATGATGGTTTTCTTGACCTCAACCCAGATGATATATACATTGCTCACTCAATGAGTCATTTTGAAATTCTTTTTATAGATGATCCTATTCAGTTGGTATCAGTAGATCGGTGGTCTATTTGACACTCTACAATAGGTCCTTATGGAAAAGTATTGCTAGTTGGAAGGTTTATGAACTTAGCATGAATAATTTCATAGTCATGTTTTCTTCCTTTCAGGATTATGATCATGCTTTAACAGGAGGGCCATGGGCTATTTTTGGTCATTGCCTTATTGTATGTCAATGGACTCCAGATTTCATGCCCTCAGTGGAATTACCCAACTATATTGTGATCTAGGTGAGAATCATTGATATCCCAGTCCACCTCTACAACAAAATTGTGTTTGAACAAATTGGACAAAGTCTACACAAACTATTTCATATTGATTCTATTAATTTCAATCATTCTAGAGTAGATTTGCATGACTTGTAGTTGAAATTGACACTACTAGTCTGCTACGGCCAGTTGTTCTTATAGAAGGATCACGTATAAAGTAGAATATAAATCCCTTCCCCTAATTTGAGGACCTTATCAACAGACTTTGACCAAAATATTGAATCATAAGAGGAAGTTTATGGATATTGCTGACAGATTAGTCTCCACCAATATAGCACATAATGATCCAAGTTTTATAGATGTTATTCCTTTGAGTGTAACTCAAATCTCCTTAGGCGCGGCTAATGCTCAAGGTTCCCACACTGTGGTTAATCCAAATCTTGATGAAGTTATTCACCATAATGATGTCCAACCCTCTATGGAAGGTTAGTCATTGATCATCCCTCAAAGTTAGAATATTCCAAATGTAGATATTGATACTATTCCTTCTATTCCTCATGCATAACCTAGAAAAATAGGGAGAGAAATAAGGAGTTCAAGTGGGAAAATGAAACAATCACCTTACATGAGTCCTAGTTAGACAAAGAAGCAAACTTCAGATAGTACTTTGTCTTCTATTATGGAAGACAGTTCTACCCAGTATTTCTCTTTTAATGATTGATATTCTATGTTAGAAAGCTAGGGGTATAGGCATGATCTCACCAAAACTAGACTTACTTACTTAATCTTGTTACTTAAGCCTCAAATTGTCTCTATTCTCAAATATTGTGTATCTGGTTCAGTGGCTAATTTTATTATCCAAAGACTCGGCTTCACAAATTCCCATCAGGTCAAAACTCAAGGGTTTTTAGGTGGTATTTGGATTTTATGGCACTCGATATCTACTAATGCAATTTTTATTGAGAGCCATCATCAATTTTTACACTCTAGATCAATGAAAAGTGCCTTGTTACATTTATCTATTCTCATCATAACCCACAAGTACATCATTTGTTGTGGAATCATCTACCTCATATTGGCTCCTCCATGGATCGACTATGGATCATTATTGGTGATTTTTATGTCATGTTATCTCCTTCTAAAAAGATGGGAAGTCATTCCTTCCAGTTTGCTGAATCTAACCTCTTTAAGAATTGTATTATGCACTTTGATCTCACTGATTTTGGCTTCTGTTGATATCCTTTTACTTATATGTCCATCCAACTACATGAGAGGCTAGACTATGTATTGGTTAATTCACCTTTTCTATTGTCTTCTCAGTCCTTCAAAGTAAATCATCTAACTCCTATACAAACTGACCCAAATCCAATACTTTTTTTCAATACTGAAAAACAAGCATTTGAACTGGTTTTCAAAACCAAGATAAGATGGAATTCAGATGCATCTTTCAAATCCATATTGGTAGAAAATTGGTCGGTAAACTTGGAATTCATAGAGTCTGCATAGTAGGTCAAGATACATCTTAATATCTAGGACATGAATACCCATCTACAATAGCAAATTACTAAACATTATTAGCTACAATGTATGACTGCTCTTCAATCTATTCTTGCAGAAGGGTTTTCTTCAAAACTTGATCTTTATTGAAATCACCTATAGAAATAGTATGATGCTCTTATTACTAAAGATATTTCCTATCTCAGGAACAATAATCACTTAACATGGCTTAAGGATGGTAATGTTGATACATCCTTTTTCCATACATATGTCAAGTTCCATAGACAACAAAAAACTATATCTTCATTGTTGGATGACTATGACAATGAAATTGAGGATCCTTCTTTGTTAAAACAACATATCCTTAATGTTTTTAAACTTCAGTTCACGTTAACTACTGCTCCCAGGTTTTTGGATTTCTCAAGGGTTCCAGCAGATGACTCTATGCTTTCTTCGGTCCAATGAATTTCCATTGGACAGTTACCTTCTAAACTGGAAGTGTATAATATGCTTCATTCTATCGGCCGTAATAAGGCATCTAACCCAGATGGTATCAACATCGATTCATGTTGAGTAACTAGGATATGATCAAAGATTTTGTGATTAGGATTTCTTCCCTTTGTTTGCTAGGATACACTATTATGGAATCTATGAGTAAGCCTTAATGGTTTTAATAGTAAAAGTATCACACCCAAGAATATGCTACCAACAAGGCCAATTGCTTTGAGTAACATCTATCTCACTCATTTCTAAGATTTTTGTCAATCGTCTTAAGCAGTATATGGATCTTTGGATATTAAAGGAATAATCAAGCTTCATTTCGGGGAGGTGTATCTCTATTAATATTATTCTTGTTCAGGAGTCGGCATCCACGCTCAGCGTTAAGAATAGATATTAATTTTTTTTTTGGGAATGGCTTGTGAAAGGATGTATTAGCCCCTAATCCTTGATACTTTAACTAAAGCTGGATTTCATCCAAATATTATAGTATACATTATGAACTCCATTTCTAGTTGCAGAATCTCTATTATCTGCAATGAAGAGACCCTACTAGGTTTTAATTTGTCTTGAGGACTTCGACAGGGCAATCCCCTTTCTCTGTATTCATTTGTTCTATATCTAAATCGGCTAAGTCATATTATTCACAATGTTGTACACAATTCCCTCTAGAAGAATATAAAACTTTATAGACAAGGAACTTATGTTTTTCAGAGTGCTTTTGTTGATGACATTATTCAGTTTGCAAGAGCATATTTAAATCACATTAAAGTTATAATGAAATGCTTTGATACCTTTAATGATGCATCTGGACAATCAATATCTACAACTAAAAGTTTGATATTTTTCTCATCGTCTATCCCAAATTTGCTGCAAAAACAAATTTATGATAGGGAGAACATGACTATTACCTCTTATCCAAGAATAGTCATCCTAATGATTCATGGGAGTATAACAAGACATACCTATTCATATATTATTGATAAGATTCAAACTAGGTAACTAGTAGGGAAGCAAGGTCCCTGATCGTCTCAAGCCATATTTTCCTAGAAAAGTTGGCCCTAATGGCTATCCGGACATATATTATACACACTTCAATTCTCGTGGAATCTATTTGTGATGATAGAGATTGGATTATTTGGCGGTTCATTTGGAGTCAAAGTTCATCTCAGACGACATTAACTCTGGTGTCTTAGGAATCAGTAATTGTACCTTCATGCTTGAAGGTCTTGGCATGGTTACAATGCATGAGTGGAACAAGGCTTTTGTCTTGAAATCTTCTTGGGAGTTCATGTATGGAAGGAATTCAATTAGGGCTAAGGGACTTGTGCATAAGTATAGGAATTTCTCTTCACATCGAGGACAATATATTACATCCTTTTGGAAAATGGTCTGTTCTTTAAAGGATATAGTACATCGGCACAGTAAGAGAGTGATTGGAAATGGTTGTGTAGTTTCTATTAAATATTGACATATTGGACAAGAAGGATCAGTAGTGATATTTCTTGGCATTCTTTGAGCATTAGTCATTAACCCATTATGTAAGACCAACCAAAGAAAGCACTTCAATTTTTTGAGGTATTTTCAATGACTAAATGCTTCACTAGCATCCAGCTGTACATTTAGATATCCCTTGTATACATAATGCATAAGTAAAAGCCATAGAAAAGATACCATTGGACGTTAGAGTCCATGCCAAAACATCTTTGGAAAGGGATCTCTTTGGACTAGGTAGACTCAGAATGTGAACAACAATACTATTTAGAAAATAAAGTCGAATAAATTTTGTATCCCATTCTCCAGAGAAAACAATCATATCTACCACATTCAGATCCTTAAGATCCTCTAGATTTGGTCTTTTAAGGAGTAAATCATGTCCTTGGATTTAGGAATCTAGGTTTCAAACCACTTTCACACTCTTATTGTGTCATTGAACTGTATCCTTTAAAGAACATACCATTTTCCAAAAGGATGTAATATGTTGGCCTTGATGTGAAGAGAAATTCCTATACTTATGCGCAAATCCCTTAGCCCATATTGAATTCTTTCCACACATGAACTCCTAAGTAGATTTCATGACTAAAGCCTTGTTCCACTCATGCATTGTAACCATGCCAAGACCCTCAAGACATGAATATGCTAACATTAATTCCCAAAATGCCAGAGAGAGCGACCCTGCACTATAAGGGATGCGAGCCTATCGTGGCGGTTACGATGGAAGATGATGACATAGTGCCAACCACAGGAGGAGTGTATGGGGTTTTAAAGGGGATGATGTTGACTCAATGTCCTTCTTGGATGATGACTCTACTCCAATTGATAGTGATTTGTAGAATTTGTTGAATCCTTTGAGGTGTGATACCATTTTAATGGGTTCTTAATAGACATTCAATCCTACGCTTGACATTTATTAATCTTATTCCTCAAGTGTTATAATGCATAATGATTATAGAGCACAATGTCTACAAAGTATGGGGATTCAGTTTTGATATAAAGTCATGTAAGATACCAGACTCCATTTAGATTCTATCTCTGGGGAAGATATTGAGGACATGTACTATAATGATGCTTATATGAGGTGACTTTGTCAACATTTTGGTTGTGATTTTGAAATGATGCCTATGGTTACCGATCCTCCTAAAATTTTTCAAGATGTCACTATCGGTAATCGCAATTTCTCCTTTTAGTTGGCCTTCTTAGAGGATTATAGTTTTCTAGATTCAACCCAGATGATATATACATTGCTCACTCAGCGGATCAGTTTGAAATTCATATTACAAATGATGCTCAATCAGTTCTCCATAAACCATTGTCCTATTTGGTTGTTATCAAACTTATTGGTAGATGTGTGGGCTATTTGACACTCTGTGACATACTCAAGTCCTTATGGAAACCTATTAATAGTTGGAAGGTTTATGAACTTAGCATGAATAATTTTTTAGTCGAGTTTTCCTTCTTTTACGATTATGATCATGCTTTAACAGGAGGGCCATGGTCTATTTTTGGTTGTTGCCTTATGATATGTCAATGGACTCCATAGTTCATGCCTTCAGTGGAATTACTCAACTCTATTGTGATTTGGAGGAATTCATTGATCTCCCAATTCACCTCTATGACAAAATTATGTTTGAATGAATTGGACAAATTTTAGGGAAACTCTTTTGTATCGGTTCACATACTTTGAATTGTTCCAAAATTAGATTTGCATGACTTGCAGTTGAAATTGACACTACTAGTCTGATCATGCTGGTTGTTCTTATAAAAGGAGTTGCACATAAAGTAGAATATGAATCCCTTCCCTAATTTGCCTATCTTGAGGGAAACTGGGACATCATCAGGGTGATTTCCCAGCACACACTCTGGATCAAGCACCTACATCTAAAACTCTGCCTCAAGTATCTGGTCTGTTTTGGAAACCTAAAGAAGAAATATGGCAAGTACAGTACATTAGGAACATTCATTCTAAACATATAGATTGTCATACTTCTATTTCATAAAATAAGCAAAAACCTCCATCTCACTGACCAACAAACCCCCACTAGCCATTTTTCTTCTCTAAGTACTCAAATGGATGAGGATGCTAACTCTCATGTAAACATCCGCTCAAAGCCTATTTCAGGACCTTATCAACAAACTTTGACAAAAATATGGAATCAAATGAGGTAGTCTAGGGATACTACTAATAGATCAGTCTCCATGGATATAGCACATAATGATCCAATTGTTACAAATGTAATTCCTTCGAGTGTAACTAAAACATCCATAGTCCTAGTTACTGTTAAGGTTCCACACTACAATTAATCTTTACCTTAATGAAGTTATTCACGATAATGATTCCAACCCTCTATGGAAGTTCAGTCATTGATCATGCCATAAAGCTTGAATATTCCAAGTGTAGATATTGATACTCTCCCTTCTATTCATGCATATCCAACACAAATGGTAAGAGAAACTTTCAAGCGGGAAAATGAAACCATCACCGTACATGACCCGCAATCAGAAAAAGAAGCAAACTTCATATAGTACTTTGTCTTATATTTTAGAATACAGTTCTACCCATTAATTCTATTTTAGTGATTGTTATTTTCTGTTGGAACGTCAGGATTATAAGAAATGATCTTACCAAAGATAGACTTACTCTGTCAATCTTACTACATAAGACTCAGATTGTCACTATTCTCGAGCCTCATGTATCTTGTTTAGTGGCTAATTCTATTATCCAACATCTTCACTTCAAAAGTTCCCATCAGGTCGAAGCTCGACGGTTTTTGGGTGGTATTTGGATTTTATGGCATCCAACATCTACTAATATAATTTTGATTGAGAGCCATTGTTAATTTTTACACTGTTGGATCAATGAGAAGTGCTTTGTAATGTTTATCTATGCTCATCATAACCCAGATATACGTCATTTGATGTGGAATCATCTACCTCATATTGGATCCTCTATGGATTCACCAAGGATCGTTATTGGTGACTTTAATGTCATGTGATATCCTTTTGAAAAGATGGGAAGTCATTCCTTCAAGTTTGTTGAATATAATATCTTTAAGGATTGTATTTTCAATCCGATCTCATTTATTTTGGCTTCTATGGACATCCTTTTACTTATAAGTCTGGTCATCTATGTGAGAGTCTAGACCATGTATTGGTAAATTAACTTTTTATATTGTCTTCTCAGACCTTCAAAGTAAATCATCTAACTCATATATAGTCTGACCGCGATCTAATACTTTTTTTCAATACCTAAAAAATGGGCATTTAAACTGGTCTTCAAAACCAAGATAAGTTGGAATTCAGATGCATCTTTCAAATCCATATTGGCAGCAAATTGGCTGGTAAACCTAGAATTCATAGAGTCTTCATAGTAGGTCAAGAAACATCTTATTATCTACGACATGAATACCCATCGACAGTAGAATATTACTAAACATTATATGTTGTAGCATATAATTGCTCTTTAATCTATTCTTGCAGAAAGGTTTTGTTCAAAACTTGATCTTTATTGCAATAATCTAGAACAATTGTATGATTCTCTTAATACTAAATACATTGCAGATATCAGCAAAAAAAATCACTTAACATGGCTTAAGGATGGTAATGTCAATACATCCTTTTTCCATACATATGTCAAGTGTCATAGACAACAAAACACTATTTCTTCAATGTTAGATGGCAATGATAATGAAGTTGAGGATCCTTCTTTGTTAAAATAGTATATCCTTAATTTTTTTAAACTTCACTTCTTGTCAACAACTTCTCCTAGGTATTTGTATTTCTAATGGGTTCCAATAGATGACTCTATTCTTTCTTCGGTCCAATGAATTTCCATTGCATAATTACTTTCTGAACTAGAAGTGTATAATACACTTCATTGTATGGGTCGTAATAGGGCATCTAGCCCAGATGGTATCAATGTCGACTTCATATTGTGTAACTGGGACATTATCAAAGATTTTGAGATTATAAATGCTTCCTTTTGTTTGCAAGGATATCCAATCCTGGAATCAATGAGTAATGCCTTAATGGTTTTAATACCAAAAGTATCACATCAGTGAAGATTCACCAACTAAGGCCAATTTCTTTGAGTAATGTATGTCTCAAACTCATTTCTAAGATTTTTGTCAACCATCTTAAGCCATATATGGATCTTTGGATATCAAAGGAACAATCAAGCTTCATTTTGGGGAGGCACATATCAAATAATATTATTCTTGTTTAGGAGTTAATTCACAATATGAGGTGTCCATGCTCCAAACAATTAATGGATTTTAAAATTGATCTAGAAAAGGCTTATGACATGATGTCTTGGCTCTTTACCCTTGATACTTTAATTAAAGCTAGACTTCCTACAAATATTGTATCATACATTATGGACTCCATTTCTGGTGGCTGCATCACTATTATCTGCAATGGAGAGACCTTACTACGTTTTAAGTCATCTCAGGGACTTCAATAGGGAGATCCCCTTTATCTGTATTTATTTGTTCTATGTCTAAATCAGTTGAGTCATATTATTTACAATGTTGTACAATTCCCTCTGGAAGACTATAAAACTTTATAGATAAGGGCCTTTTGTTTCTCACGATGTGTTTTTTGATGACATTATTCTATTTGCAAGAGCATATTTTAAATCACGTTGAAGCGATTATGAAATGATTTGATACTTTGATGAGGCATCTGGATAATCAATATCTATAACTTAAAGCCTGATATTTTTCACATCCTCTTTCCCAAATTTTCTACGAAGACAAATTTGTGATAGGGAGAACATGACTATTAACTCTGATCTAGAAATATACTTGGAGTCCTAGTGGTTCATGGGCGTATAAAAATATAGACCTATTCATATATTACTGATAAGATTCAAACCAGGTTATCCAGTTGGGAAGCAAGGTCTCTGAGCCTCTTAGGCCATATTTTCCTAGAAAAGTCAGTCCTAATGACTGTCCCGACATACACTATGCACACTTCTATTCTTCGGGCATATATTTGTGATGATATTGATCGGATGATTTGGAAATTCAATTGGAGTCAAAGTTCATCACATATTTCATTATCTCTAGTGTCTTGGGAATCAGTATTTGCACCTTCATGACTTGGAGGTCTTTGTGTGGTTACAATGCATGAGTGATACTTGTCGTTTTGCAATATCAATCACTAAGATGGTTAATCCTAGAGTTTAAACCTTTTTTACTTCCAGTTTTAAGGGTAGTATAGAAGGGTCGATCCCATAGGAAAACTATTAGAGATTGTTCTTTAGAACCCAAAGATTGAAGAACTTTATTATTTTTTTTTGGTATTTTTCTTTTTATTAAAGTAGAAAGTAAAGTCCAGTTGGGGTTTTGTGTGATTACATTAATGCAAGAAGAAAAGTACTTAACAAGAATAAACATGCACAAGAAAATAATAAAAAGATTGTTAACACAAGAAAAACTATATGAATGGAAGACTAAGGACTAAAGTAGACAAA
The DNA here is from genome assembly GCA_963693085.1 of Alisma plantago-aquatica. Taxonomy (NCBI): domain Eukaryota; kingdom Viridiplantae; phylum Streptophyta; class Magnoliopsida; order Alismatales; family Alismataceae; genus Alisma; species Alisma plantago-aquatica. The sequence goes on from OY856411.1 coordinate 410,412,854, forward strand.
GGATGCAGTGATTAAATCAAGAGAAGGAAATCGAGGCTCGTAGGGGTTTTCACCACCTTAGACTAGACGATAACAACTAAATCTTAAATGACGATTAGATGAAGGCTTGCGAATTAAAAACTCACAAAAGAGAAACTCCACATGAGCCCATTGGTCATGGTGCTCATGCTTCCTAGTTTATCATCCTAAAAGACGAAAATCCACAGTCATATCAAAACGTCTATGTAATCAATTTTATTGTTCTAAATCTGGATTTCCATGGTCATATCCATCCGGATTAACATGCGATCTGAAGATCAATCATTCAATTATAATTTATTACCATCTAATCGTTTAAGAAGAAGTCGTTAAAACCATGGCTAAGGGGTTATTCCCCTTGCCCCGATAAAAGACTACTCACACATGGAGAAATGGGAGACAGGGGAAGAAAGAAATGAAGCCATAGTCTAGCCCAGAAATCAGGAAATTAATCCTTATGCTAGAGACGATGAAATGGTTTATCTCTTTGTTCCTTGCTCCAGAACTGAAGAACGGAAAGAAGAGGATTAAAAATAAGGCGGAGCGAAAAGACAAGAATAAGAATGAAAGAACTATGCTTGAACCAAAGCCTACTTTATTGCATAATATGATAATGATTACAAGATTAATTGCTGTAGAATTCCAAAATACAAGAAATCCAAGATGATACAAAAGATGATCCTTGGGAGTAGGAAGTGCCCTTCCTTTTATAGGAGAAGGAGGGGTCGGCTATCTAAAAAAGAGGGGGAGAAAAGAGAGGGAGCCATCCTTTTGAATTTTCAGATCTAGTCAACAAACTCTTGATTGTCTTTCTTTAATGCAGATTCTCGCAGCAGCAAGTTCGAGCGAATTTCCGTTGTCCAGAGAATTTAAAGTGCGCCCTAAAATATGATTTTCCTATAGGCCTTTGAATTCCTTTTCCAAATCATATTTGAACATTAAAGTCCGCCTTAGGATGTGAGAGTTATGCTAATTTTGGTGCAAGGTATGCATTTAAGTCAGCATTGCGGGAAACTGAATTGCCTCCTACCTTCATCTTTTCTTTTCTCGATTTAATTACTTAGATAATTCCTGAAAATTAAGAAAAATAGCATAAGAATTCAGGAAAAGTATATCAATAAGATGAAAGTGCTATCTATTTTTGAATTAGATAAAATTAACAAAAAAGTCCTAATTAATTATTCTTAATGAAGCAAAAATAAGAGATGAATATGCATTCATTAAAATACCCCAAACTTAAACTTTGCTCGTCCCGAGCAACATTAAAATCAAGAAATACTTTCAAGACATACTCTCAACCTATCATCCTCACTCTCCTAACAATCACTGGATTCCTTCCACCAAAATATGGCCAAGCGACCCTGACTTCCTGAATTCACAAAAAGTGACTTTTATATTTCCTACTTCACAAACTTGCATTTATTCAAGACCTGCAATAAAATAGATTTTCATTTCACCTTTGCATTTGGTACTCCAATTTTTTTTTAAGTTTTACAAAAGAACAGGGCTGATTTAGATGGTTGGGGTTTTTGTAGTTTTCCCCTGGGTAGAAAATTAGAGTGAAGGAGGTATGGAAGAAGGACAGTCTCTCCTCTATTCGACTCGAGACCTTTTTATTTAGTGGACATGCAGTTACATTGACCGCATTTTTTTTCCTTTGATTTTTGGTGATACACCCAATTGCGTGGGTATGGAAGAAGTGAAAGAGGGGGAAGGGGTGCCACCCCAAACTTAGCCTTTTGGGCATTATTTGCTTTTTTTTTCTTTTTGACGAATGGAAAGATTTGGAAGTGGTAGAAGAAGAGTAGAAGAGGCTGTTCTTGTGCAACGTTTTATTTCATCTTTTTTTAGGAGTACCATGCATTGTTTCAACTATTACCGAATCATGCGAAAAATCAAGAAAATTTATACAAGTTGTACATGATAAGAAAGCATCACTCTTGAATCATATCAGTCCTCTATGACTTGCCATCTTTTCCAAGGAGTGATTATTATTTGAGGTCCTAAGTGACAGGAGGATTTCTAGTCATGAATGTTTCAAAATTTTAGTTGCAAGGATGTTACATCATTAAGGGGAGTATTTTGACAAATGATCATATCAAGGCCGACTAGATAAAGTCCATTTTGTAAAAAAAGAAATAAAAATATGGCCGACTAGATAATGGCCATGAACAAAACAACTATATGCAAAACCAAAATAAAAGTAGAAATAATGCAAGAATAAAAAGATAAGGGAGTGGAATAGAAACATACCACCCACCTCCAACCCAAACTCAAATTTTTTCTCGTCCCGATCAAAATCGAAACCTGAGATGGAGGGAAGAGAAGAGCACGGATTTCCAGGTGGCCCTGGTCGCTTAAAAAACATCCAGCTGAAGGGGATGTGTATGAGGGCTGGGACCTTTATCTGAGGAGCTTCATAGTGTACCCTATGATAGGGTAATTGTAGAAGCTCAGTGGGATGCTCATATTTGCTTTCACCTCGCATTCCCTCCAATAGGATCCACAGATCTTCCATCAATAGCAAAGGAAGTGTTGAAGATGGATGTGGACTGGGGGAGATTGGTGGGTACCCAACTGGTAACACATGCAGTGCCAGATGTGCAAAGTTAGGCGGAGGATCAGGCTCTGGTTTCCCTCAGTCATATTGACCTGCATATAAGAGAATTGGTGGTGATATGAAAGGGACAACTAAATTTAAATTAGCATGATAAGTAATTTTGCTCTGCTCAAAATTCATGAAACCAACCTTGTGATAGATGGGATTCATGGTTGATATAGCATGTAACTCTAGTTCCTCTATGCAAGGAGTTCCCAAGGGTTCATGAGGGATAAAATTGGGAACATATTCCTTGTAGTCAGTGGAAGGGGGTATGTAGACTTCTCCTAAGGGTTGTGTCTCTTCTTCTAAACCAATTGTGCATGGAATGGGAATTGGTTGCAACAGAACATGTGGAATCATTTTGTCAAACGGGGTTGGATGCTTATTATCCAAAATAGACTCAAAATAAGGGTATTGGTCTTTTATGTCAATAGAAGACTCACAAATGGAAGCCAGTGGATTTGGTGTGGAAGACTCACAAATGGCATAATTGTCGTCATAATTATCAAAAATGATCAATCTAGGTTGTTCCATCTCTATTGGGGAGTTCTCCATCTCTTCTTCATAAAAGATCTCATCAACATGGATGTCTATGGAATCAATTGGATCCTTTACTATACTAAAGGGGAGATCTGATTCCTTTATAGGATATGTGCCCAACTCAATGGGCTCAAAAGGGATCACCTCACAATATAACGGTGTAATGTAAGGTTCTTGTGGTGGTAGAATCACCTCATCGGGTTCAACCAGATGTGGAAAAAGAGGTGGGTGAGTGAGGTCATAATGCTCTTGATGACGAAGCCTTTCAAAAGAATCCATCAGTGCATGTTGGAGAGGTGATGGTACATTGGTCACAATAGACTCAACCAAGATGGGATGATTATTGCAAACATCCAAATATGGACCTACAACCGAGAAGGGTGGTGGAGTCTTAGGTTGTTGGGATGTTCTTTGATCCCACCAGTCTTTCACCTTTTTGTTAAAAGATTCTTGATTCATGAATTTATCAACATAGGCCTCCATCCACTCATTTTCTGCCTTATATGGATAGTCAGGGCCCCATACAGCTGCAGCCCTAGCTAAACAAAGTTCTTCATTTACAACATCCTAAATTTATTTAAAACACATATCCATCTCCTGATCAAGGTTGTGTGTAATCTCAACTATATCACATTGGACTTCTTCTAAGGGTGGTGGTTCATTATAGAGAAAGGGTTCCAATGAAGTAGATTGGCCATTAGAATCAACTAGATTAACATCCACAATGGAAGTGATTGGTGGATCTTTAGGTACTGGTGTTGGTTCTACTTGATTGAAGATGATATAATCATCGTCATCATCATCTATTAAAATCATCCTTAGCCTCTCTGGTTCCAGATTAAAAAATTGCACCGCGGAATTGACGTTCAGCGAGTGTCGCATGCATAAATGAAGCAGTTAATCATGTGCAGAAAAAATGGATTGCCGGAATGGAAACTCGGCAGAAAGAGGAGTAGCACTTCCAGAATGTTACTCAGAAGGCATAAAAAAAATAAAAAAAGTTTTTCAAAACATTTTTGGGGGTTCGAGAAAACAATCTGTTTTCCCCGGCAACGACGCCAAATTGTTAATGCGTCACTTAACACTTACAATCACTAAGATAATTATCCTAGAGTTTAATCCTTTTTCAACTTTCCGATTAAGACTAGTATAGAAAGGGTCGATCCCACAGGACAACTTTTTAAGATTGTTTCTTTTATCCCAATTATTTTGAAGAACTATTTTATTATTTTTTTGTATTTTCAGATTTAGAATAGAAAGTAAAAGTCGGGTTCGGGGTTTGATTGATTACACTAAAATAAGAAATAAACACAAAGTAACAATGTAATAACAAGAATTTATTTTGCCTCTATCACAAGGAAAAGAAATAATTGTTAGCACAAGTAGACTATTGTAAATGGAAAAAGACTAGAAGTAAAGAAAGCAAATAAAAGAGAGAGAATCGAGGCTCGTAGGGGTTTTCACCACCTTAGCCTAGGCGATAACAACTAAATCTTAAACGATGATTTGATGAAGGCTTGCGAATTAAAAACTCACAAAAGAGAAACTCCACATGAGCCCATTGGTCTTGGTGCTCATGCTTCCTAGTTTATCATCCTAAAAGACGAAAATCCACGGTCATATCAAAACGTCTATGTAATCGATTTTATTGTTCTAAATCCGGATTTCCATGGTCATATCCATCTGCATTAACATGCGATCCGAAGATCAATCATTCAATTAAAATCGATTACCATCTAATCGTTTAAGAAGAATTCATCAAAACCATGGCTAAGGGGTTATTCCCCTTTCCCCTATAAAAGACTACTCACACATGGAGAAATGGGAGACGGAGGAAGAAAGAAATGAAGCCATAGTCTAGCCCAGAAATCAGGAAATTAATCCTTATGCTAGAGACGATGAAATGGCTTAGCTCTTTGTTCCTTGCTCCAGAATTGAAGAATGGAAAGAAGAGGATTAAAACTAAGGTGGAGAGAAAAGACAAGAATAAGAATGAAAGAACTATGCTTGAACCAAAACCTACTTTATTGCATAATATGAGAATGATTATAAGATTAATTGTTGCAGAATTCCAAAATACAAGAAATCCAAGATGATACAAAAGATGATCCTTGGGAGTAGGAAGTGACCTTCCTTTTATAGGATAAGGAGGGGTAGGCTATCTAAAAAAGAGGGGGAGAAAAGAGAGGGAGCCATCCTTTTGAATTTTCAGATCTAGTCAACAAACTCTTGATTGTCTTTCTTTAATGCAGATTCTCACAGCAGCGATTTCAAGTGAATTTCTGTTGTTCAGAGAATTTAAAGTGCGCCTTAAAATATGATTTTCCTGTAGACCTTTGAATTCCCTTTCCAAATCATATTTTAATATTAAATTCCTCCTTAGGATGTGAGAGTTATGCTAAGTTTGGTGCAAGGTATGCATTTAAGTCAGCATTGCGAGAAACTGAATTGCCTCCTACCTTCATCTCTTCTTTTCTCGATTTAATTACTTAGATAATTCCTGAAAATTAAGAAAAATAATATAAGAATTCAGGAAAAGTATATCAAGAAGATGAAAGTGCTATTTATTTTTGAATTAGCTAAAATTAACAAAAAAGTCCTAATTAATTATTCTAAATGAAGCAAAAATAAGAGATGAATATGCATTCATCAAAATACCCCAAACTTAAACTTTGCTCGTCCTGAGCAACATTAAAATCAAGAAATACTTTCAAGACATACTATCAACCTATCATCCTCACTCTCCTAACAATCACTGGATTCCTTCCACCAAAATATGGCCAAGCGACCCTGACTTCCTGAATTTACAAAAAGTGACTTTTATATTTCCTACTTCACAAACTTACATTTATTCAAGACCTGCAATAAAACAGATTTTCATTTCACCTTTGCATTTGGTACTCCAATTTTTTTTAAAGTTTTACACAAGAACAGGGCTGATTTGGATGGTTGGGGTTTTTGTAGTTTTCCCCTGGGTAGAAAATTGGAGTGAAGGAGGTATGGAAGAAGGACAGTCTCTCCTCTATTTGACTCGAGACCTTTTTATTTAGTGGACATGCAGTTACATTGACCGCATTTTTTTCCTTTGATTTTTGGCGATACACCCAATTGCGTGGGTATGGAAGAAGTAAAAGAGGGGGAAGGGGTGCCACCCCAAACTTAGCCTTTTGGGCATTATTGGCTTTTTTTTCTTTTTGACGAATGGAAAGATTTGGAAGTGGTAGAAGAAGAGTAGAAGAGGCTGTTCTTGTGCAACTTTTTTTTTCATCTTTTTTTTAGGAGTACCATGCATTGTTTCAACTATTACCGAATCATGCGAAAAATCAAGAAAATTTATACAAGTTGTACATGATAAGAAAGCATCACTCTTGAATCCTATCAGTCCTCTATGGCTTGCCATCTTTTCCAAGGAGTGATTATTATTTGAGGTCCTAAGTGATAGGAGGATTTCTAGTCATGAAAGTTTCAAACTTTTAGTTGCAAGGAAGTTACATCATTAAGGGGAGTATTTTGAGAAATGATCATATCAAGGCCGACTAGATAAAGGCCATTTTGTAACAAAAGAAATAAAAATATGGCCGACTAGATAATGGCCATGAACAAAACAACTATATGCAAAACCAAAAAAAAAGGTAGAAATAATGCAAGAATAAAATGATAAGGGGTGGAATAGAAACATACCACCCACCTCCACCCCAGACTCAAATTTTTGCTCGTCCCGAGCAAAATCGAAACCCGAGATGGAGGGAAAAGAAGAGCAAGGATTTCCAGGTGGCCCTGGTAGCTCAAAAAACATCCAGCTGAAGGGGATGTGTATGAGGGTTGGGACCTTTATCTGAGGATCTTCATAGTGTACCCTATGATAGGGTAATTGTAGAAGCTCAGTGGGGTGCTCATATTTGCTTTCACCTCTCATTCCCTCCAATAGGATCCACAGATCTTCCAATAATAGCAAAGGAAGTGTTGAAGATGGATGTGGATTGGTGGAGGTTGGTGGGTACCCAACTGGTAACACATGCAGTGCCAGATGTGCAAAGTTAGGCGGAGGATCAGGCTCTGGTTTCCCTCGGTCATATTGACCTGCATATAAGAGAATTGGTGGTGATATGAAAGGGACAACTAAATTTAAATCAGCATGATAAGTAATTTTGCTCTGCTCAAAATTCATGCAACCAACCTTGTGATAGATGAGATTCATGGTTGATATATCATGTAACTCTAGTTCCTCTATGCAAGGAGTTCCCGAGGGTTCATGAGGGATAAAATTGGGAACATATTCCTTGTAGTCAGTGGAAGGGGGTATGTAGACTTCTCCTAAGGGTTGTGTCTCTTCTTCTAAATCAGTTGTGCATGGAACGGGAATTGGTTGCAATAGAACATGTGGAATCATTTTGTCAAATGGGGTTGGATGCTTATTATCCAAAATAGACTCAAAATAAAGGTATTGGTCTTTTATGTCAATAGAAGACTCACAAATGGAAGCCAGTGGATTTGGTGTGGAAGACTCACAAATGGCATAATTGTCGTCATAATTATCAAAAATGATCAATCTAGGTTGTTCCATCTCTATTGGGGAGTTCTCCATCTCTTCTTCATAAAAGATCTCATCAACATGGATGTCTATGGAATCAATTGGATCCTTTACTATACTAAAGGGGAGATCTGATTCCTTTATAGGATATGTGCCCAACTCAATGGGCTTAGAAGGGATCACCTCACAATATAACGGTGTAATGTAAGGTTCTTGCGGTGGTAGAATCACCTCATCAGGTTCAACCATATGTGGAAAAAGAGGTGGGTGAGTGAGGTCATAATGCTCTTGATGAGGAAGCCTTTCAAAAGAATCCATCAGTGCATGTTGGGGAGGTGATGGTACATTGGTCACAATAGGCTCAACCAAGATGGGATGATTATTGCAAACATCCAAATATGGACCTACAACCGAGAAGGGTGGTGGATTCTTAGGTTGTTGGTATGTTGTTTGATCCCACCAGTCTTTCACCTTTTTGTTAAAAGATTCTTGATTCATTAATTTATCAACATAGGCCTCCATCCACTCATTTTCTGACTTATATGGATAGTCAGGGCCCCATACAGCTGCAGCCCTAGCTAAACAAAGTTCTTCATTTACAGCATCCTGAATTTTTTTAAAACACCTATCCATCTCCTGAGCAAGGTTGTGGGGAATCTCAACTATATCACATTGGACTTCTTCTAAGGGTGGTGGTTCATTATATAGAAAGGGTTCCAATGAAGTAGATTGGCCATTAGAATCAACTAGATTAACATCCACAATGCAAGTGATTGGTGGAGCTTTAGGTACTGGAGTTGGTTCTACTTGATTGAAGATGATATAATCATCGTCATCATCATCTATTAAAGTCATCCTTAGCCTCTCTGGTTCCAGATTAAAAAATTGCACCGCGGAATTGACGTTCAGTGAGCGTCGCATGCATAAATGAAGCAGTTAATCATGTGTAGAAAAAACAGACTGTCGGAATGGAAACTCGGCAGAAAGAGGAGTAGCACTTCCGGAATGTTACTCGGAAGGCATAAAAAAAATAAAAAAAGTTTTTCAAAAGATTTTTGGGGGTTCAAGAAAATAATCTGTTGTCCCCGGCAACGGCGCCAAATTGTTAATGCGTCGCTTAGCACTTACAATCACTAAGATAATTATCCTAGACTTTAATCTTTTTTCAACTTTCCGATTAAGGCTAGTATAGAAAGGGTCGATCCCACAGGACAACTTTTTAAGATTGTTTCTTTTATCCCAATTATTTTAAAGAACTATTTTATTATTTTTTTGTATTTTCAGATTTAGAACGGAAAGTAAAAGTCGGGTTCGGGGTTTGATTGATTACACTAAAATAAGAAATAAATACAAAGTAACAATGTAATAATAAGAATTTATTTTGCCTCTGTCACATGGAAAAGAAACAATTGTTAGCACAAGTAGACTATTGTAAATGGAAAAAGACTAGAAGTAAAGAAAGCAAATCAATGGAGGTTGAAATCAAAGAGAGAGAATCGAGGCTCGTAGGGGTTTTCACCACCTTAGCCTAGGCGATAACAACTAAATCTTAAACAACAATTTGATGAAGGATTGCGAATTAAAAACTCACAAAAGAGAAACTCCACATGAGCCCATTGGTCTTGGTGCTCATGCTTCCTAGTTTATCATCCTAAAAAATGAAAATCCACGGTCATATCAAAATGTCTATGTAATCGATTTTATTGTTCTAAATCCGGATTTCCATGGTCATATCCATCCAGATTAACATGCGATCCGAAGATCAATAATTCAATTAAAATCTATTACCATCTAATCATTTAAAGAAGAAGTCGTTAAAACCATGGCTAAGGGGTTATTCCCCTTTCCCCGATAAAAGACTACTCACACATGGAGAAATGGGAGACGGAGGAAGAAAGAAATGAAGCCATAGTCTAGCCCAGAAATCAGGAAATTAATCATTATGCTAGAGACGATGAAATGGCTTAGCTCTTTGTTCCTTGCTCCAGAATTGAAGAACGGAAAGAAGAGGATTAAAACTAAGGCGGAGAGAAAAGACAAGAACAATAATGAAAGAACTATGCTTGAACCAAAGCCTACTTTATTGCATAATATGAGAATGATTACAAGATTAATTGTTGCAGAATTCCAAAATATAAGAAATCCAAGATGATACAAAAGATGATCCTTGGGAGGAGGAAGTTCCCTTCCTTTTATAGTAGAAGGAGGGGTATACTATCTAAAAAAGAGGGGGAGAAAAGAGAGGGAGCCATCCTTTTGAATTTTCAGATGTAGTCAACAAACTCTTGATTGTCTTTCTTTAATGCAGATTCTCGCAGTAGCAATTTCGAGCGAATTTCCGTTATCCAGAGAATTTAAAGTGCATCCGAAAATATGATTTTCCTTTAGGCCTTTGAATTCCCTTTCCAAGTCATATTTGAACATTAAATTCTGCCTTAGGATGTGAGAGTTATGCTAATTTTGGTGCAAGGTATGCATTTAAGTCAGCATTGCGGGAATCTAAATTGCCTCCAACCTTCATCTCTTCTTTTCTCGATTTAATTACTTAGATAATTCTTAAAAATTAAGAAAAATATCATAAGAATTCAGGAAAAGTATATCAAGAAGATGAAAGTGCTATTTATTTTTGAATTAGCTAAAATTAACAAAAAAGTCCTAATTAATTATTCTTAATGAAGCAAAAATAAGAGATGAATATGCATTCATCAAAATACCCCAAACTTAAACTTTGCTCGTCCCGAGCAACATTAAAATCAAGAAATACTTTCAAGACATACTCTCAATCTATCATCCTCACTCTCCTAACAATCACTGGATTCCTTCCACCAAAATATGGCCAAGCGACCCTGACTTCCTGAATTCACAAAAAGTGACTTTTATATTTCCTACTTCACAAACTTGCATTTATTCAAGACCTGCAATAAAATAGATTTTCATTTCACCTTTGCATTTGGTATTCCAATTTTTTTTTAAGTTTTACAAAAGAATAGGGCTGATTTGGATGGTTGGGGTTTTTGTAGTTTTCCCCTGGGTAGAAAATTGGAGTGAAGGAGGTATAGAAGAAGGACAATCTCTCCTCTATTCGACTTAAGACCTTTTTATTTAGTGGACATGCAGTTACATTGACCGCATTTTTTTTCCTTTGATTTTTGGTGATACACCCAATTGCGTGGGTATGGAAGAAGAGAAAGAGGGAGAAGGGGTGCCGCCCCAAACTTAGCCTTTTGGGCATTATTGGCTTTTTTTCTTTTTGACGAATGGAAAGATTTGGAAGTGGTAGAAGAAGAGTAGAAGAGGCTGTTCTTGTGCAACTTTTTTTTTCATCTTTTTTTTTAGGAGTACCATGCATTGTTTCAACTATTACCGAATCATGTGAAAAATCAAGAAAATTTATACAAGTTGTACATGATTAGAAAGCATCACTCTTGAATACTATCAGTCCTCTATGGCTTGCCATCTTTTCCAAGGAGTGATTATTATTTGAGGTCCTAAGTGACAGGAGGATTTCTAGTCATGAAAGTTTCAAAATTTTAGTTACAAGGAAGTTACATCATTAAGGGGTGTATTTTGACAAATGATCATATCAAGGCCGACTAGATAAAGGCCATTTTGTAACAAAATAAATAAAAATATGGCCGACTAGATAATGGCCATGAACAAAACAACTATATGAAAAACCAAAAAAAAGGTAGAAATAATGCAAGAATAAAAAGATAAGGGGGTGGAATAGAAACATACCACCCACCTCCACCCCGGACTCAAATTTTTGCTCGTCCCGAGAAAAATCAAAACCCGAGATGGAGGGAAGAGAAGAGCAAGGATTTCCAGGTGGCCCTGGTAGCTCAAAAAACATCCAGTTGAAGGGGATGTGTATGAGGGTTGGGACCTTTATCTGAGGAGCTTCATAGTGTACCCTATGATAGGGTAATTGTAGAAGCTCAGTGGGGTGCTCATATTTGCTTTCACCTCACATTCCCTCCAATAGGATCCACAGATCTTCCATCAATAACAAAGGAAGTGTTGAAGATGGATGTGGATTGGGGGAGGTTGGTGGGTACCCAACTGGTAACACATGTAGTGCCAGATGTGCAAAGTTAGGTGGAGGATCATGCCTTAGATAATTGGGTCCCGATCACATAATAATGGTATTGATTATAATGTCTAATATGGCTTGATGCACAAATTAGGTAAAACACATCATTTAATCCAAGGGTATGATCATGCATCATCATAAAGAGTCACATTCATTCATTAAGTGCCAGCATGCATAGCCTTAGCAAAAATGAGATAAGGGGTTGATCCTTATGCTTAATAAGGGAACACAAAATTGAATTCAAGATGATAGTGAGGTGTGAGGTCAAATGGGGGTAAGATTTTAACAGTTATCATGATCATACATTTAAACTCCTAACCAATGCATTGATGTGCATTATAATCAACCATAGAGAAAGAAAGGTGACTAAGGGTTCCATTATGCCTGAAAACACTTACAAATTGTAGATTTCCAATTAGACGGGTAAAGATGCATCAATATTTTAATATTTAGCATAGTCAAGCATTAATAATTGTTAAATAAGGTCAAGTTCATATTTTTAGAAAATTAGGAGTAATATAATTATAAACAAGGTCTTGTAATGTGTGCATTGTGTAGATCACATTAAGATGATCAATTTGACATATCCGATATCCTAATTTGACCTTGTGATTAGAGAATTATAATTTTTTGAAAGCTTTTATTAAAAATATTTAGAAGATAGGAAACATTACCATTATATCATGTGGGAGATCAAACCCTTGGATGTTGTTTGGGTGATTCTCCCTCAGGACACATGGATAGTTGTTGGTTACCGTTCCATCCCATGGTGATGGGCCACCCCCACCCAGATCCACCTGCCACTAGCAGTTGTAGGCCTCATGTCATCGCTACGCCCCATTTTAAGTTGTGTGTAGGCGTCGAGCATCGCTTGATATTCCATGACACACAGAATTGGGGCCTAGTACATGGTCCACATCTAGCGTTTGACTAGGTTGTGCATGTGAGAGGGGTGGTTATTGTGTGAAGTGTGGCTGAATCTAGACTGTAGAACTAGGATCATAGCGCTTTCTCTTTGTCTTCCTTGTTCCCTAAATGCACGAAGCAGTTCATTCTCTAGGCGTTGACCATTGCCAGATTACAAGCACTTCACCACTCTAGCTTCCACGTTCCCATGGAAAGGTATTGTCCATGACTAGTTGCCATGGGGCTAACCCTACTATCAGATTCCCCTATAAGGAACCAAGTCATTGTTGTGCTTGAGATCCAAGGTGGTAGCGTCACTATAGCTAAGGTAGGAAAAAGTGGGAGAAAGGGGCTTTTTAGGGGTGTGAAAGAAGTGAAAACAAATGGGAAGACCAAGGGTGTATAATGGAATCAAAATGATGTATATTGAAAGTGGGGAATGAGGCAAGAAATGAGTTGGTTATGTGGTGTCGAGTTGTCAGCAACCATGACAGCAATAGTGTACAACCAAAGGTGGGGAATGGGTTCTTATCCCTTGGATATCAAATCCCTATTTTGACGTACCAGATTAGAGGTGTGTTAGGGTTAGGAAAAGGGAGGTTTCAAGTGGGCCATTCTCCCTGCCATTGGTCCAACCAACTGGCCCAACAATAGGAGAATGGGGTAGGAAACATCAATTAAATAGAAGGAAAGGAGCACAACTTCAAATTATCATTAGTTTTGGCTCATTGATCCAATTGATGTGATATTTTTCTTCTCATATTCATCCCTAGAATCTATGTCATTTGATATAATTTGGGGAGAAAAAATATCATTGAATAAGTTCAATTTATCTTGCAAGATGGTGACAATTAAAGTGTGGAACTCGATTCAAAGTGCAAATTAAAGGCACACATTGTGAAATTGATCATTTATGGACCAAATTGGGATATCAAAATATTCAAATTATAGACATTCATATCAAATTTTGTAAGAGGCCATTTGATGAGAGAGAAATGGTATAACATAGGAGAGAGAAAAGTTAGGTAGTCACAAGTACATTTAATGTGAAATGGTGAGTGACATATGAAGTACCCAATATAGATCTAGTATAATGAGTATCATGTTCATGAGTATACCCCTATAGACCCTTTCAAGGTTAGACACTTTTGGTAGAATGAGTTATGGTAAAGAGTGATTGACTTGGATCTTGCATTGATTTTTGGTGCCAATTTTTTAGCTTTCCATCTCAAGTGTTTCATTATAAAAAAAACATATTTTTGTTATTATGTTGTATATGTATAAAAGGGAAATTTTTTTTTTGGATATTATCAATGGTTTTATGAACCAGTTCATCAATATGAAGTTGAACTAGTAGGGACCCCTCAGTGAGACACCCTTAAGTACTTAGGTCAACCCTGAAACCCTAGACCTAAGAGCAAAGAAATGAGTTAGAGTTTTAGGTATATATCGCTTAATTGATATACCTTGTTCTACCCCTTTAAATGATTAGTTATATGTTATGCTAACCCTTTAAAGTGGTGGAGTCTTGTATTTTGGAAGTTCCAATGTGTAAATCAAGTTTTGTACTGAACAAATCAATAACGAAGGAATTACAAAACCCTTGGGAAAATTCATCAGCTAATATCACATAGATTTAGTTACTCCCCATTTAGGACAATTGAATATTGCTAAGGTGGATCCAAAGAACATTAATTGGATAGCCAAAAGTAAACCAATATAAAACTTAGATTCTTCAAAGTTAGGTAATCTTCTAGGTTGAAACAAGCCCAGTTGTAGGATACTGAAAAAAATACTCTAGTTGATGTTAGGCATACTAGAGGACTAGGTAATGAATGGCTAATTTTTGGGATGAAATCCTCTTTAAGGGGTGGAGTGTTGTAACATACCTCAATCAAGATGTACGAATCAACCTTCCCTGGCCTTAAGCATATTTTTAATTATGTTAGTATTAAGTTATTTTTTCTAAACATAGATTAAATTAGGAATAACCAAATTTGGGAAGGAGGATAGTTGTCCTCGACGAATCAGGGGTACATGAAGATCAATGTAGATGTATCTTACAAGAAGATTAATATGTCAAATGCAACAATCACCAAAGACAAAAATGGAAACCAAATCAGAGACATTTCACACAAAATCAAGGCACAAAGTGTATTAGAAGCATAAATACAAGCCATTTGGATGGCTGCTAAAGAATCAACAACACAAGGCTATGAAAAAGTGATTATTGAGATAGACTGCCTTATGGAAAGGAATATTGTGGAAGGAAATTTGAGGAATTCCCTAGACTGGAAGATGGACCCTGAAGACCAAAAGGTCAAAGATGGATGGTTGAGAAATAGCCCATGTTCCCTGAGAATGCAACCAAGAAGCTGACATGCTTGCTAAGAACCACCAGAAACAACATAGGGTGGCTATTTAAACAACCCCACCTCAGGATTTTCTAGAGGCCTTAAGGCCTAGATTTTTTAATAGTAGTAGTACTACCGCATTTATTTCTAGCAACCGTGATGTATGTTGTAATGGTATAAAAAGTTTGCTTGTAAGTGGAGGGCAAGATGGACACAATTACCTCCTATCTTCTTACAAAAAGAGGAATAATTGAATTCAAGAAATGTAATGTTTTAAAAAAAGTCCATTTGTATGAAGATTTATAGTAATTTAGTTAATTATAATATTTAAATTGTGTTAATTATACAAAGTTATCAATTAATTAATTTTGACCGTTACTTTACAATCTAGAATCATCCTAGAACTAACTGATGAATGGAACATGGTTAATTCATTGAGTAAGAATCACTTAAAATACAATAACTGAGTCCTTAACATACAAGTAATAAAATAAAATACTAAACATTATAGAAAAATAAATTTGGTGTTAAAACTGAGTTTGTCATAGATTAATTAGTGAACCCTTTAGTTTTTGTGTCAGTAAGACTCCTTTAGTTGTTCATTAAATTGGTTATAATTCTAGTTTTCATACTTCATATATCATTTGACACTTTTGACAATTGAGTCATTTAACTCCCTCATTGAAATGTAATGCAAGCCTTACTTCTCTCCTTACATCACACATCTTGTTCTTGGACTCTTTTTGACTGTTCATTTAATTGGTTAGAATTCTAGTTTTTATACATTCATATTTCATTTAACACTTTGTTCAATTGAGTCATTTAACTCCCTCAATCAAATGTAATGCAAAATGTAACTTTTGTTCTTCCCTCAGATTTTGGGCCTCTCTTTTTTATCATAGTTTGTCATGTAACCAGCTCTTCCCTTCTCCTCTTATTCTCCTATCCATGTATGACTCCTTTTCCTATTTCTTCCCCACCATTTATCTATCTCATGTTTGTATTCTTCCCCCTCTTTCATCCTTCCTCTCACATACATGCCCCTTCCTATGCCCATTACCTTGCAAAGCCGCTTGGTAGCAAGGATCATGCATCACCACCTATAGAGGCTTCCTCAAGGGATCATTATGTACGTATATATGTATGAATACCTTCTCCTATTTGTTATCCTCATTTCCTTGCCACCACAGCTCTAGGGATCCCTAGTATCAATTGTAGAAACCCCCTTGTGGCGCGGATGGGTGGAGCTTTTGCCTGTAGGTGCATTTGATGGTGGAATTTGTTGTGATGGAGCTTTTGCAATGGCACCCTTCCTATATTCTATTGGGTTGAACTCCACCATTCCATTGTGACTCATCCACCCTACCACTCCCAATGTTGTTTTTATTTCTCCCATCAAATTATGCAATGTCTTCTACCTACAACTAAGCCTGACAACCTTCTTTGTAAGAACCCATACCTGCAACACCATAGTAGGTCAAAATAAATTTACCTTCTTCATATCACAATACCACTAAGTCTGAGCAATGCACTTCATTCTCCTAATACCTCAACACTTCAATTACAAACATCATAGACCTTCAACTCATGAACAACCTACTGCACCATGTCCATGGCCCAAAAATGGGGGTTTTGCCTCTATAGTAGACTAGCACTTCTTGCACCACCACTATCAACATAAAAGATTCCAAGATCCCTCATCATGTGCATGTGAATGCGATCTTTTCCATACACTAGGATGTTTGTGTAGCTCCATATAGATCCATGGTGACCATTGATGAGAGTTAAGACATGTTCCCTACCTCAACCTATCTACCACATCATGCTACTTGGGAGAGAGACAATTCATGGTTTAGTCTCTATTGGACTCTAGATATATCATGATGCAAGATGGACTTTAAAATATACTTTGGAAGCACACTAACCAACTCTTCAACACAATAAACCCCAACTATCATATTTGGTCTGGTCCTAATATAGAATGAAGGATGGGATAATGTCATTAATGGAAACCAAATACCAAAGGGCACTCTAGCAAACAACATTTAGGATTGTCAAGTATTACACATTTAATAAACTTGTTTGATACCATTAAGAAAACTACTGATAAGAAAATAGATTAGTAATTATTAATGTCAAAAATATTTCTCATTTACACATACATAAATAACTTTGTTGGTACCTCTTAATAACTAACCACATGTGGGTCTAAAATAATCAAGCAGTTGGTTGGTTAATCATAGTAACTAGAAAAATTGGTTAACACATGTGGGCTTTAACAAAAAATTAAGATAATGATCAATAGGCTAGAAGTAATATTGGTAAGAATTTCAACTCCTTAAATATCTAACCTTATGATACATAAACATATCTACTTGTATTAATGTTTTACATAATTAGGTTAGAAGACAATAGTTATGCAAGTTTACATCTACAATGACTTAAATAATAAGTCAAGTGTGTGGATATGTAAACAATGTGATATTAGTGATAAACCAGAGAATAATCTTTGTATTGGACAATTACTAATAATAACCATATGTAGGTTTGTGAGAAAATGGTTGTATTTTAAATTAGTATATTCAATAATTATTAGTTATATATTAAACTGCTCAACCATTATTACCAACCTAGGTGGTTTGTTGAACCCGTAACAATATAATATCTACAATCACCATTGTTTTCATCCCATGAAGTAATCAAATGCATAACCCCTAATATGACATTGGTGATCAGGACTAGGATAAGAAAAAGATAAATATGTGAAACAATATTGTATATTTGTGTTCGATTTGGTTTGACTAATGTACATAACATGTCCCTAGAGTGAATACTCAACCTCAAGGACCAAGTATATATATTTAGAGAACCATAGTCGTGAATATGGGGTATCACAGTCTCTATTTGAGATTTTGGAATTTATTTGACATTGATATATATTTTTTTATAATAAGGAACCTCTTGATATCCTTATTCCTTAACTGAAATTTATTGTCATTTTAGTGTCAATTATTTGTGGAATATCCTTATACTATGTTTATTCATATTATAATGGGTTTGTAACCTATCCTACCATTTATTTATCTTGTTGATATAATTGATGGACATATGTCTTGCCTTTTATTATTTCATGTGATATTAGACTAAGATAACTAATATAGATGCCTACGCATAACCATTAGTGTGTGTCTTTCTTCCCGAGTGTGTATTTCCACCTCTTATGTATATAGGGGTGTGTATTTCTACCCAAGGTCTATCTACCAATTTTACTTAGACCAATGACTCAATAGTGTCTTGAACCCAATTTTTCTAGCTTTATTTTAAATATCTATGATCAACTTTGTTTTTGTGATATTATGGATTACGAAATGGCAAGACTATTAATATATTGACCAAGCATTCATATGCCTCGTTCTTTTGAAGTTTACTCTCTTGCTAATTCATTTTGAACTTGCCTACTTTTTAATAGCCCTCTTTTAAATGGTAACTCCCGCATTATATTTCTAATGTCCTAAAATTCCTAGATGTGTTTTACAATGCACATACTTTTTATATTGAACCATACCTTTGTTTACCACTTTATGGGTGTTGTTCCCCAACCACCCAGGTGTAGGTGCCTTAGAGGACTAAAATTGAGGAAGATCGTGTAAATGTTAATGAATATGAGGATATCTTGGAGTTGATTGGTGTCCCTCTTCTATTGGCCTTATGTGTAAATGTTAATGAATATGAGGATAAATGTTAACTCTCAGGCCCCCACAACGATAACAGGGTTTGATGTAGTGATCAGGGTCAAACACAGGGATGAGGTTGGTAGTGACAAGAATGTGGAATCAACACTTCTATACTCCGATAGAAATAGAAGAGGGTTAAAAAGGTGTTCCCCAAGGAACGGAAAACTGAAGGCAAAAATAAAAGGGCCAAAGAAGAGAAAAGAAAAGAAAACAAACTATAATGAGACTAAACTAAACCATTCCCTTAACCAACATATTATCCCTCTTCCCTACATACACATATCAAAACTATGAGAAACCATGCAAAGCCTCATTCCACTCTCTCTCGAGATGAGGAAAGAACCAGACTTAAAAGAAGTCTCTCTCTCGAGAAGACAGCTCAAAATCCTTACGGCAAAACATACAGTTTAAATCACCAGCAATCTAACACTCTCGTGCATTCATGCTGCTCTACGTCAAGGATAAAAGCGATATTACTCTCTCGAGATACTGACGATCAAACATCGCAAGATGATATCTAAACATGCAAGCAAAGTGTTAATGCAAGCGCATAGAGGTAACTTTCATATGGGCAAGGTTATACAGACAAGAAAGGATACATATGTAAATAAAAACTATCTCCAACTGGAGTTACAAGAAAAATGATGGTTTTAGGGTTTTATGAAGTTTTTAGGGGTTTTGCGCAACAACATCCAAGGAGATAAAACTATTGTCAATGCTAGGCACAAAGGAAGAAAACTTAGGAATAACAAGCGGCAGCGGAAAACACCTTGCACCCCTTTTCTCAAAGAGGGTACCTCCAAACAAATGCCAACACCCTCTCTCAAGGGTAGGGGACATTGGTTGGAGTGGGAAAGTAGCCTAAAGCAGCTCCAACCCTGGGTACTCTCGTACTCCCGGGTCAGACCAACCTCTAGAGTTACAACGTCATTCTCTCAAAGGAGTTGAAACAGGAAACATATTTTGATAGCTAGTCAAAATATGATCCAAACATACAAGCTAGAACTCAGATGCTAAATAAGAAAATCATACAAAAAAGGGAACCAACCACAGAACAACAGTTATTAAACTCCATTGATTCTATAAGCATAGATATTGTGTAAAAGGGGTTCAGTTACAATGTGTATTAAATGAAAGTAAATGCTGAAAAGAGAGGATAGATATCGCCTCCCTGATGTAGGGGGGCGATAGACAACAGAGACCCATAAGGCACAACTAACCCGGTACTGTGCAAAAGCTCTTCCCGATATGCCCATGTCGAGCAGCTACCTTGTTGGGCGACAGACCATGATGGGCAGGTGTATCAGTCAGGGCTTCCTACCCGGTACGGTCATGTCGGGCAGCCACCCTATCAGGTGACATGCCATGATGATGATCCATATCGGGTTCGGTGCTCTGTCAAGTTATAAGGGACTTAGGTTCTCAGGTTCCTTGTATCAGGTGTAAAGGGCGAGCCGTCTCGGATTGAAGCCCATCTAGGGACCCGACACGTTGGGTGGCCTTCTTAGTCATATCGGTCTATTGCGGATACCGGGATGGGCTCTAAGTGAACCACTCCCGCCCCTCTCGGGTTGGGGGTGTGCTCACCTAGTGTCACTCGGCACACCTTAGTTGTTGACACACTAGCTCCTGAAGCTTTCCAAAGTTAACTTTCTCCAGGTTCCGACTAGTAGCATCAGAGTCCTGTAGCTGCTATTTATAGGCAGCGGTTGGAGGAGGTTGTAGTTCTCTGGGTGCCACATGTCCATGATCGGCTCTGCACACATGGCTTTGGGGATGATCGACACATGTGTGTCACCCGATACAGTAGGTCATTGCGATGTGCCGTGCTGCAAGCATATCGGGCGACCACGGCAGGCAGACGCTTCTGACGAGTGGCTCGTATCGCGCAACATGCCATGACGGTCTGATTATTCATGGTGGGCAGAGCTCTCTATCGGGTAAGTGGTGTACTTCCTGTCAGGGCCTCCTTGCACGACATGCCCGTGTCGCGTTGTTACTATATCGGGCTGGAGCCACGGCGGGTAGGTGGGCGTGTCGGGTGTCTTGGTAGAAGGGTCCATGCAGGTAAGCATTGTTCATGGGCCAATATGGGATTTTAACGGTCTTTTAGGTATAAAACAGAGGAAAGTATGTACAAAAGATGGAAAAAGAGTTAAGGGTGTAGCGCAGTTTACTTTTGTGCAAAACATGACAAAATTGAGAGGAAAAAAAGTTTAGAGGGTAGTTTTGACAAGGAAATAAATGCTATAAATAGCCATAAAATGAGTGTTATCAGTAGGGTTAACATATTAAGTTCCCAGGAGTATTTGAAGCATAGATGAAAAAGAATAGAAGCATAGACAAGAAAAGAATATCTAGAATGTTATTGCCTAAAAGCATACTATTTTGGGCAATTCGTATCAACTCATGCTAGGTCGATATCATATGGGCACGAGATTCCTCATAAACCAAGATAGTGGTACGGAGGAAAATATTGCCAGCCCCCGAAACCCTGATCCATTCTAGACACCTTTGCTTCAAATTCATGTCCTAATAGTTGCATGAAGGCTCTGATACCATGTTGTAAAGAGGCGAGATCACCTCCTTACTAGAATTTAAAGGAAGTACAAAACATCCATCTTTTTACAAAGACAAAAGATATTGAGGGATGCATGTATAATATTCCAAGTAAATAAGCATGCACCAGATACATTACAAAATGTCAATAGCAACGGAAATAAAAGTACTAAGCCTATTACATGGATTTCATTGTTCATTAAATGATTGTCCCCAAAAGAAAAAGATAAGAGAAAAGGATCTAGCTATAGCAACCTAGACATCCTTTCAGATAGCTTGAGATCTACTCCTGAGATGAATTCCTTCAAAATTCTCCTTCTCCTTGCTCAGCACCAGCACCTGCGTGGTTGGGAAAGCACCCAGCAAAAGGGGAAAGAAAACAAGGTATGTGTCACAAAACTAATCTAGGATATCAAGATAAGTAAAGAAAATAAAAATAGTCTAGGGTTCATCATATGATGAAGATAACAAGAGTATGAGGCTATATTCAAAAGAGACTTGCCATTAACAATTATATCAAAAAGGATTTGCATGTAAGATAATTATGCCTACCTAACTAAGTAGGGTTGAGGCACCTACTGGACCTCTAACCTTAGGTGAGGGGAGAATAAGACATTCCCAGGCACCTACAATATTATGGGGAGAATAAGACATTACCCAGGGTGATTATTTACATGCCCTTTGTGGGTGGTTGTACATAAGTACCGCTACTTTAAATTAAATAGAACATAATTCCACATGCTAGAAAAGTAGTCATGGCAAGAGTAGTCATAATATTCAATAAGCATGGCAGTGGGGTATAAGACCCAAACAAGAAGAAATTAAAATCTAATTTGAGGCATGAACAACATTAGGATTCAAGAATAGAATATTTAGGGTTCATTTAAGCCTCATTAGGCAAATTTAGGGTTTGTCTGCAATTATCCCAACATAGGGTGTAAGGAATGCACATACCTCTCTTACTGATATCAATTACTAACTTTCACCACTTTAAATGAGTCCAAGTTCCACTTTGCCTATTTTCAATGTTTTAACATGTATTAGACTACATAGTGCACATTAATGTATAGAAACCCTATTTTAGACCTTTTTTTAGAAAAAATCAGATTTAGACTCTTAAAACATCACCAATGAACTTATTAAGTTCTCCTGATCAAGAAAACATATTTTTATGTTAATTTTGGAGTTATGATGATTAAGATGTAATTTTTATGGGTTTTATGCATTAAATTCATTTTACAAAAATCACCCTTCGTCAAACCATGAAATAAGACCTTTAAAATATTTTTATCATATAGATATTAATTTTCCAATTCCAAAACATATTTATTTGTCAAATTTGGATAAGCAGTTTAGAAGATATGAATTTTTCAATATTGACCAATAGGAAATTGCCACATCATTAAACTGATCGAAATGATTGAAGAGAGAGGGAGAGGAAGAAAACACTATTTGACCCAAGATCAGGTTTGAAGTTGCATAGGTAACCAAACTAGAGCTTCTAGAGAAGGTAAAACAACAAGAAACCAAAACCCTAGAAGAACATGGTAAAAAGAGAAGGAAATCATCGATTTTCAACATAGAAGCATGATTTTTAAGCATATACTAAGCAATATATGAGAAGGGGGTTAACAAAACTTGCATCTAGGAAGGTAAGAAGGTCCAAACATAAAAGATCCCGAGATTAGAAGGCCTGGTTTCTCCAAGCCAAGCTCCTTTCTTGAGCAAAGATCACCTTCTCCACTTTAGAGGTGCAAACCCTAGCATAAGAGCATGGAGATGAGATGTTTTAGGGTTCTTAGGTGGCGTTTTACCATGTAAGGTCATGGTTCCGACATGGAATAAGGTGGGAGGAATACAAAAAATATGAAAATAGGGAAGGAAAGGAGGATTCTTACTAATTTTGGTCAAAATCACCAAGGAGGAGCTTAAGAAATCCTAAATAGAGAAATTTGGAACCTTAGGAGCCTTCTCCACCAAGGTAGGCACCTTCTTTTACCTTGGTACAACAACTTCATCGCCAAACATTGAAGGGACGATGCTCTAGGCTGGGGGAAACAGAAGGAGAGGATTTCTTCTTGGATTTGGAGGTGGGAAGGGGTAGGCATGGCTTTATAAAGAAGGGGGCAAGTATGAGGTGTCTATGTGACTTTCCATGTGTCCTTAGGCTAAGGCTTCATGGACATGCAAGAGGACAGATCATGGTTTTTTCTTGCATATCAAAATTCGGTCCTAAGAGCCCCTAGAACCTTCTAGGCCATCCCCACCCTCCTTCAAAGAAAGAAATAACCCCATTGGTTGATACCTTTTAAAGATAAGCACATTTACAAAGAGGGTGATCCCTATAATGCCCTTGGAAAGTAACACCTTCAAACCAAGGTGCAAACAGGTACCCCATGGTTCAAAATATCGTGAATGGTAAGGAAATATCTAAGGATTAAATTTCAGGTGATAATTTTCAAAGAAAACCTCCCAATTTGGTAAATTGCATAAAAGTTCAGAATGTACCTAAAATTGCATAACTTGCACAACCAACATCCAAATCGAACAAAATTTGAAACTTAGGCTCATTCTATGTTTTAAAATCATATCAAAATTTTATATTAAGGTTTAGAGCACTTTATTATGTTAATTAAGCTTTCATTGAGGTATTTGTGCATAAACCCTTATATTGGTACAATTAGTGAATAAATGTTCACTAAACCACTATAAATTCCACTAATTAAACATAAATGGCATAAAGGATAGAAATGAGAGGGAAACTTGAGAAAAAATCTTATATACAGATTGCATATAAGATTCATTATGTTACATTTTTAACCTTAATGTGTTAATTGGTGGTTATCATAGACACATGGTTGATACTTTCTTATGCTAAACACGTG
Source organism: Alisma plantago-aquatica (assembly GCA_963693085.1). Lineage (NCBI taxonomy): Eukaryota > Viridiplantae > Streptophyta > Magnoliopsida > Alismatales > Alismataceae > Alisma > Alisma plantago-aquatica. The sequence continues at coordinate 410,437,076 of OY856411.1, forward strand.
CATTCTGAATATGATGAGGGTTAATCATATCTAGATTCCTTGCATATTGATGTAATAAAGGAATATTCTTAATGTTAATATGACCCTTCTATGATTGTTTATGAATATCTCCTAGCTCATTAATGTAATATTGTGTTGATCTGGTGTATTATATGTAAGTGATGTTTTTGAGCCTTGTTATAAGGCATTGAAAGATAATGATGATCTTACAGGGAATAGTAGGATGGTCTTAATGACCTTTGGGAATGGTTGAGCACTAAATGAGGTGTAATCCTCTTGTATTTATAAGGGTTGATACCCTGTGATAGTGTGAAAAGGATTTATATCTTGTGATAGTATGATGACTAGAGTAGTCTCATGAATGGCAAGTGAAAAGTACCATGTGATGATGAAATGAGAAATCATGTTTCACACATTTTATATCTTTTGAAGTTGTGATATTTATATGCTTTCTAGAAGTGAATTAGGGTTTGTATGTCCACTTGTTTGATCCAGCCTTAATTCACCCAATTGTCACCTGTGTCATAGAGCCATCTTTAGTGTTAGAAATTGTTGGATGGTGAAACGAGTATTCCTAAGGGAAAATCGAAGCACATACTATTGAGTATGTGGGGGTGGCAAGTTGAGGATATATCCTTGTCATCCACAATATAGAATATGGAGGATGGCTATGGTCATGCCTTAGACATTTGATGTGATTGAGGACAACTGTGGTTGTACCTCAGATTAGAGGGTTTTGTATACCCTGGTTTCTAATGTTGTGACCTATACCAAGGGTGGACTAGTGGTTAGCAGCTTGACTATATGTCACTATAGTGGCAACTTTGACTAATATTTCATTACCTTTTTACTCATACTGACTGAGGGGAAGAGATATGAGGATACCGACACTCCTAGATCTTGTATGGAACTAAATAGCCCTTTGCAGGGGTCAGTTGAACTTTGGGTGGTACAGCTCAAATTCCCCAAGGCATAATAAAAGATGTAATATAGTTGTCTAGAAAATCTATTTAGGGTTATACACGATGCTTCACATTGGATGATAGCCCTTGTTTATTAGCTTTACATAAAGATGATGCATAGTGCAATTAAGAGATAGTAGATATACTTACGTTGTGGATATGCTTAAGATTGTAAATGTGTACATACAGTAGCCATGCATATGTTGATATCTATACTACTACTACTGATTATAATTATGATGCTAGCTATATCATGTTGTTAGTTATGTTTAGCATGCTAGCCATGCCTCTGTAATTAGAAATGCCTATACTCCTAATCATGCTTATGCAAATACTTGTGCTTATGATGTTAGCTCTGCTTATGATATGATCTGTTCAAACTATTAGACATGCTAATGTTGTTAGATATTCTTATGATGATAGACTTGTTCATGTTAATAGAGATAATATGGTACTAGACTTGCTTATGCTAGTTAGGCATATGTTAATGAATCTCTTATATGATTAATAAGGAAAATGACAATAGTCAGCTTGATGATGATAATTGTTATCAGCTCCTTTATGTATTTTGTTAATCATCAATGTTGCTGAGCCTATTTGTTATATCTGATTAAATTTCTTAAAACTGTTTAATTATCTAAAATGTTGTCATTAATAAGCATTGTTGGAGGTTATATCTCTTGCTGGGACATGGGTCTCACCCTTGTGGTTCACCACATCTTTTTAGGTAGTTGGAAGTGATGAAAACAAACTTGTGGTAGAAAAGAGGAGCTATAGTAATGAATCTTTGAGAAAGTTGATTAGATGTCCAGTGTGTCCTAGAGTCATCCATGTACTCCCAGGTCCGGGCAAGAAAAGTTTGTATATGGTGTTTCAAACGAATTAGACTTTTGTAAGCATATTAATGCTTGTTTGTGTGGAATATATGAATATTGTTCTCCTGTGTAAATATGTTGTGGCTAAGGTGATAAAACAATTTGTATCAAATTCTTAGCATAGTATGGATATAAGAAAGATGTTTGGCTCTTATGCAAACGTTTCTGAGCAAGTGTTGATGTTAAAATTGGTTTTAATATACCCATATTTTTGGTTATATGATTAATTAGTGGTCGATTATGTTTTATGTTTTGAGTAATATTGTTTAGTGTAATGGGTTCTCACTATAAGGAGGAGAGAGAAAAGGATAGGAACATGGAGAAAAGATCATCACAAGACCTTCAAGAAGAAATTTGGAGGCTGAAACATCATCTGTTTGTGCCCATCTTTGAGGGGGTAATTAATAATTCATTGTTCATCAGTTCCATCTAGTTATTTTTATGTTTCCTTTGTTCTCTAAAATCTATTGAAATACCATGTTTAATATGAATCAGCAATCCCTTATTCTCAAGCACTTGAGATTATGTCAATGTTAGTTTGTACTTTATAATTTTATCTTGAATTAATTTCCATTGTTTGAAATTTTAATGATAATATGTTTTAATGTGCCGTGTTCATAATTTATCACCCTATTCATGATTTGGATCTTTCTAACTTCAAATTAGGTGTTACAACCCCAACTTTTGGGTTTATGTAATTTCTCATATTAAATATATTAGAACAAATAATGATATAATTTGTTTTGAATAAATGAGTTTCATTTACAATAGCCTTGTTGGTTGTTTGGTGGGATTTATTGTCTATTGGGCCCAATAACAAGGAAACGACAAAAGGAACTCCATTATTAATAAGAAATGGAGAAAAGAAAGATGTAGAAACCTCTAGAAGGAAAAATTATATCATCCAAAGGTGGATTTCGTGCCTCTTGGGTTCCTTAGGTTCCTGTAACATCCTTGACCTAGGTTATAACCTAACCCTAGAAGTTTTGCCTAAATATGTAATTAAACACTTGTAATTATCTTTTAGCAGGTAATAAAAGCTCCTAAGGAACATATGTTTCCATTCCTGTCCCCTAGGAACAATGTTGTAGTATTGTTTTGCAATACAGGGACCTATGTGCAATTTACCCAGTTAGAAGGGTTAACTTGCAATTTGCACATTTTGAGATGTTCCTCTGATGTTGAGGCATCATAAGAATGATTATGGTGAAGTTTGAAGGATTTCCCAAGCTTGAGCACCAAGGTGCAGCTGTGGAAGCAATCCCTGTGCTTGAAACCCTGGTTTTGGGATAAAATGCAATTTACCCAAAATTTGGAGTGCAACTTGTAAATTTCATCTTCTAAAATATCTTTTATAACTTTTGTCATCATTTAGAGTATAAATGATGAAGAGGGCACTTCATTTGAATAATCATATAATAAAGAACACCTTTGTGATTAAATAATCAAGGAATAAGTATAATAGCTCTTTTATATGTATACTTTATTAATGGGTTGATCTTCTTTGCCTTCAATTCTTGACCTTAAAAGGAGATTGTCCTTAGAAATAAGGGGTAGGGACGAGCAAAGAAGGAAGGAAGGACTTAGATGAGAAATGGGATAAAGTAGAAGCTTTATGGAGAAATTTCACCCAAAATATATATACCACTTCCTTTGCAAGCAAAGGAACGTTTCTTTCATTCCCTCACTTATCCCCCTTGCTCAAACTGACTAAGACAGAGCTCTGGAGCATAGGAGAACGACCAGGGAGTTCAAGGTAAGTTTTGATCATCCCTTTTTCTTGAATTCATGGAGAAAACTGGATTTCAAGGTTGAATTCATGGCTAGCTCACCTAGCTTTATCTTTCTAGCCATTCCTTTCCAACTTTTCCTTGGAGAATTCACCTTGGCCGACATGTGGATCTCAAAGACGCCATTAAAGACCCGAATCTTGGAAGCTTGGAGCTCAAGGAACAACCTTTAGGCGGGTTTTATAACTCTAAACCTTATGCTTTGATTATACATCTCTTTCTATGCATATAGTTGCTAGTTCTTCTTCTTCCCTATCTTCCCTTGCATCCTTGCAAGTAAAATCGTGAAGAACTGCTACTTTTCTTGAGGTAGAAGATAAGGGCATTAATTCCTATGCTTATCCACGGATTTCCACTTTACCACACGACCTCCACCAATTGCCCATACGGTTTACACAACCGTTTGGTGGGCAAATGGTTTCAGGGTCGTATGAAGGCAAACAGCCTTCAAGACCATTTGGTCGCGTTGACCAAGCGACGACCGTATGGGAATCTTGTTTATAATTATGTAGGTTAATCACCCACAAAATTTTAGGGGTTAACTCCAAAGGAATCGTGAGATATAAGCAAATCAATTAGCAAATCCAATTGAATTAAGTTCTGATTTTCAATCTGTTTAAATTGCCCTTTTTGGGCAAACAGTCTCAAGACCGTTTAAGATGGTTGACCAAGCGTTGACCGTTTGGGATTACTGTTCATAATGATGTTGATTAATGACTCACCAAATTTTATGGATTAATTCCAAACGAGTTATGAGTTGAAGGTTGATTAATAGGGCAAATCCTAATTGAAATCAGTGCTGAAATTCCAATGAGTTAATTAGTGATTTTGGGTTGATTTAGCCCAAACGGTCTCAAGACCGTTTGGGGAATCATCCAAACGGTCTCAAGACCATTTGTGGATCACCCAAGACCGTTTAGAGGTCTGGGGTCAAGTATAGTTGACCTATTGAAGGTCCAAAGGTACCAAATCATATTGCAATTAAGTATTGATGTGATGATCAACTCAATAGATCAAACCTTGATGAATTTTCACTAGAGTCCAAAGGATGGATGGGCAAACGGTATCAAGACCGTTTGGAACTCATCCAAACGGTCTCAAGACCGTTTGGTGTCAACCCAAGACCGTTTGGAGGTCTAGGGTTAAGGAAATTTGATCAATTGAGGGCCCAATTACAGTGGGTTATTGAAATAATCAAATTGCTGATTTGTGACTTAATTAAGGTTCAACCCCTATCAAATCAACTTAGTTTTTGATGCATTCTTGGGCAAACGGTCTCAAGACCGTTTGGAGGTTATCCAAACGATCCCAAGACCGTTTGGGCCAAGTTTGAGCCCGTTTGGAGGTCAATTGATGGGATCAACTTCGATTTGATTCACATTGTTGAGTGTTGATGGTTGAATGTTTATAGACCTTAATTGAACCAACTCCAACCCTAATTGGATATCAATTAAGGATCAATTGAGTGACCAATTGGTTAATTCTAACCCTAATTATCTCAATTGATAAGTGATAGCAAGATTGAGACCAATTGAAGGCTTCAACATAGGAAACCCTAATCGAGTTTACCCTTTGAATAACCTTGGAGGTCCATGCGATCTTGAGCTTTTAGGACCATACGACTTCAGGACCGAATGAGATCATACGACTTCAGGACCGAATGAGATCATAAGACTTCAGGACCGAATGAGTTCATACGACTTCAGGACCGAATGAATTCATACGACTTCAGGACCGAATGAGTTCAAACGACTTCAGGTCCGAATGAGCTCAAACGTCTTCAGAAGTCAAACTATGACTAAACGGTCTTCACCCCATCTTGGGCAAACGACCTCAAGATCGTTTAAGGGTAAACGGTCTTGAGTGTCATGCGGTCTTGAAAGTCAACCAAAGCTAAACGGTCTACAACCTTAAACGATCTCAGGATCGTTTGAAGGTTGAAGGTGTGAAACCCATTGGGGATTTTTTTTAAGGATAAGTCTGCCTAATGCCTTGAAGGCTTAGATGGTTTGATGGTTGTTCAACCTAAACCCTAATGATACCTAGGGACATTAAGGGTCAAGTGGTTAGTATATTAACCCATGTTATGATTAATGGTGAACTTTACCAAAATACCCTTTATGGATTCAAGTAGGTAACCCCTTTTTCATCATGCAAACCCCAATAGTTACAATGGTGATGACTTGGCTAGGCTTATCAATGTTGATTAGACCTAACCCAATCTAGAGGGATGTAATCATCACCTATGAGCAAGAGGAGAGAGAAAATCCCAATTATGGTTGAAATCCAAGTAAAATACCTTCAATATATATGAATGTACATGATTAGGGTATGATCCATCTATGTGAGATCATGAAAACCCTATTTATGATAATTGATGAATCTTAATCTTATCTGAGGACTTTAATGATGATGTTTCTCATACATGGTGATGTTATGAGATCATTTCACCAATAGGTGAATAGTAAACCCTAATTCTAGGATGATGACATGTATTGTGAATAGTAAACCCTAATTGATGAAAATTAGGGAAACCTAGCTCTTGTAAGAGTAGGGAGATACAACTTCTTAAAATGAGTTATTTACTATTATCAGTTGAATTGACCATGCAGGTTCCTATATGAGGATGATCATATCCAGGTATGGATGATGATGCTATATTCATTGAAAGCATGTTGTTCGCTTTATGAATAGTGATATATCCTGGTGCCTTGTTAGTGGAATCTTATGAGATTGATGGGCTGTGAGAGCCATGAGTACCATCAAGGTCATGCTTAACAGATGACTTGTGATGAGAGAATTGAGAAATGGTAATTGATGTAAGTTAGACTTGTTACATTTAGTATCCTTCTTTTTTTAGCTGCTATGCTAATGTTTAATGTTCAAGAACATGTATGTTATCTGATAAGTGATAACTTATGAGTTTGATAGGTTGAATGAGTCATGAGTAATATGCGCTGATGATCATCAAAGGTCATATTATTTAGATGACCAGATAAAATAAGATGTTCTTGGTAGTAAATGTTATAATTAGTCCAGGGGTTTGGACTCTCACTTTCTGGATTCTTATGATACGATGTTTAGGGATTGATATCCCTATGTTAAATTATGAAATGTAATCCTAATATAGAGTGTTACTATGTGATATTCTATTACAAGATAATCCTATGAAAGGCTTAACTGCAGACTTATGGGTGATGAATGTAAATAACCCTTGTGTCACTTGAGTATGGTTAAGTATGATTTCATGTGTACTAATCATACAGTTATGTTGTGGATTTGGAATCCTAACACCATGTAGGAAAGGGTATGGCTACAGGACATGATATCCCTTATTATAATGCCAGGTGATGGATATATGATCTAAGCCTGAAGAGAGCCAGTGTGGTGATGATGGATTTATAATAAATAGATGTTATACATGTCCTTTTATTTCTAAAAGAAAAGTGATATGTGGGTTTATCTTAGAGATGCTTTGCTTCTAGTAGGAGGACTAGATTACAATCTGTGAAACATTGTTCTAACTACTCCTAAAATATATATGACTTCTTTGTGTATTGTTATTCTCTTATTCTGTAATAATCATGTTTCTGGCGAAGAGTTATAACTCCCGCTGGGACAATTATTTAAAATTGTCTCACCCCATAGATTTCAACTTTTTAGGTGGTCGCCAAGGACGAAGGGACCAATCTCCAGGTGACCAGTATCAGTAGCAGCAGCACCCAGAGCAGCAGTAAATCTCAGGTGTAGATTCAGACTGCTGAGTTATATAGATAGATAGTCAGTCCTATGTGTCCTCTGTACTCTCAGGTCCTTGGAGTCATGGTCTGAGTTTTGATTCGTCTCTTGAGATTTTGTAGCATGCTGTGCATAATTACTCAAGAAGTAATTAACAGAGATGTAAACAGTTTATCTTGAATCTATGAAAGGAGTTTTTATGGTTTCAATGTCTTATCTCAAAAAGTTTTAATTTCCGCTGATTTTTGGTATTCCGCTGCTAAACGAATCGCTTCCGCTATATTTACTTCGAAGTTCATGTGTTCATCTAGGATTTTGGAGATCATAGCCCACAGTTCTGAGGAGTCCAAAGTTGCAAAGATAATGCAAAAAGAAAAGAAAAGATCAATTAAATATTTCTTTATTAAGAAAGAAATTGGAAATAATGATAAAATGCAGGAAATAAGTGAAAAGAGGTATAATTGAGTTACCCTTGGTGGATTTTCATATCTAAAGGATTCATAATGTTAAATTGAATGCCAATGAGGAAATAAAAAGAAAAATCCTCAAAAAGAGATATTTTAATCAGAAAAATAAACAACATAATGTGAAATAATGAATATAGATGCATCTAGAAGGATAATAACTATCCTTAAAAAGGAATTTCGAAATCTTAGAGTTTCTTGGGGTCCAAGGAGCCCCAATGGAGAAGAAAGAAAGAGAAAAGGCAAATAATAACAAAATAAGAGGATAATGTGATACATCATTAATGACTTTTTGATAATATCAAAAAGAGATGTTATTTTCTTTAAGAAAATATAATTTCGTGACAATGGGTTTAAAGCCAAGCACAAGGAAGATAAAAAGATATGTTTCTCGAATTTCCTAATAACCAAAGCATATGGGTTACCAAGGAATTATTAAAAATAAGAGAGAATGCTTCCTAACTAAGGAACTTGTTTTCCTTTTGAGAAAGGGGCTTGTTATTCCATGGAAAGACATCCCAGGGTTTCAATTACCCTCCCCTATATAAGGGGTAGCACCCTTGGCCAAGTCCAAAGGATCCCACGCTTCATTTTCTTCTTCTTCTTCCTCGTTTCCGTCCATAAACCCTAACCGAGAAGAGTGGCACGACCATGGAGCAATGAGGAGCTATGAAGGGTCTGAGATGGAAGCATGATGCCCCACGATTCTGGGGAGAGGCTTCACCATCATGGCCCTGCCCTAACCCAAGCGCAGCAATAGCCACACGACTGCAACGTCGACCGTGGGTTGCAGGTCTATTCAGCCCAACCCAGCCACTATGATCGTGGACTGGTGGCGCCCCAAGCACGGAGGAGGGAGGTGGAGCTAGGGGCATGATCGGCAGCAACCCTCGAGCCCCCAGGAAGGAAGGGCAGACCCCCTAAGTGTTGTAGATCGACCTAGTCAGCGCACAACGCAAAGTTTCATGAGGTAGAAGATGAACCATGCACAAATGACACTTCTGCCCCTCCACGTGCTGAAGGGATGGTCACTTACGTGAGGTCATACTCATAACTTCACTATTTTTCAACTAAACTGAGAAACGTTGCATGGAGCAAGACATTTAGCCCCCTCTGATTGGCTTTGGATCTCATAATGTGCTTTCTTGCCTATTTGGATTTCTTGATTGGATTATTCTGTCTCAAATCAGCCTGAAAGGTATATGGTTATGCTTATCGATAATCTCTTTAGTTTCACAGTGATTCCCGAACATTTTATCAGTTGCCTCAAAATAACGGCTTGTGTGACTTTTATTTCATGCAACTATAAAGTGACTATGACTATCACCATAAGTATGTATATATAACTGGCTTAGATCCGGGTCTTCCTCTGTGGCTTTTCAAATGCTAAAAAGGGTAACCTAGAGTAAGGTCTAGGCTATCATGAGTTAGAAATTGGGCAACCCACGTGTAGTGCCATGAGACTCTATAGCACGCCATGAGTTAAGTAGTGGGCTATCTATGGGTAGTGCCATGTGACTCAACCCTAGAAATTGATTCACATGTTAGGTAGGATCATGAGGGGTTTAATGGGGATCTACCATAAGGAAGGTAGCATCTAGGTCTACTGTAGGGATAGCGCAGAGGATAGGATATGTATGGATTGTGCAGTTATATTTAAAATTTAAAGTTGTTTGTTAAATCATAGTTGATTGCAATATGTTGTTACAGTTAATTGAATGATTATTATTTTCCCCACATACCAGCTTTATGCTGACCGACGTTTCGTTTGTAGGCATTTTAGGTACAAGTGAAAAGAACAAACAGTAAAGTGGCATATGTGGAATTAAATATGAAGTAAAGTTCAAAGGAGGATTAGTTAGAATAGAGTCCATGTGGATAGAAGTAGATATCCAAGTTTTTAAAAAAGGTATGAAACGTTTAATTCTTATTACAGCCTTTCAGTTTAGTTTAGTAGAATTTGATAATTATTATTGATTATTTGTCAAACCTTTGATCCGGAAATTGGGATGACGGCTCTGACCTCTTGGTCTCCCTTAATTGGGGGTTACTGGGAGGTGGGGTCATTACATTTGGTATCAGAGCGTAGGTTCCTCATTTAATCTTTAATAATTATTAAATTTTATGAACTTTGTAGAACCCAAGGGAGTTATTTGAGGAATTTCCGAAAGACGTAGGTGTCTAGAAAAGGATCACATCTGGGGGTTGGCAAGATTTTCCTCCGCACTGTTAGTCGGAATACGAGGACTCCTGGATTAGTGTGACTGCCTAGCCAATGTCTCAGGATTGGACTCGAAATAAGATACCTTTAGGACTCTCTCATCATGTTCATCCCTTCTCAACTCAAATCTTGTTAAGGATTATAAGGATTAGGGTTTTCTCTCTTTTCCTCACCCTCTTAAGGTATGGGTAAGGTTGATAAGGTTTAAGGAATCATCCACAAAATTAATAAAAAACATGTAAATAAGATATCCTGGACATAAGCTTAATATATTAAGCGTAAAAGAATAGATACATGCTTAGGTCGAATGGCATAAGTTGTCATGTGACGTTTACTTTACTACGCGCTTAAACGCAAGTATACGCGTCGAGTAATATAGGCCTTTGTGAGGCCCGAGTCGAACTCAGGGACACGTGAATTATTGGAGACTTCTACTAACTAATCGCAATCAGCTAGGCCGAATACAAAGTAAGGTTTGTTGTCTAAATTAAAAGAAAATAAAATGAAACAAAGAAAACAATCAATTAAATGTTAATTTAATCAATTCAAAAGGATATCTTTAGGATTGCGGTTTCACCGCGGGTCAACATTGTATTAGGTTTTATATAATTCCTCACTCTTCTCTCTTTATCCGGGTAGTGGCCTGAAAATAGAAGTACCCACTGTCGTGGTGTAATTCACTACTTAGGTCTAGGTTGATTCCATCGTCGTAGTAATCATTCCCCTAGACTAAGCGCATTAAAAACGGTCTCTCAGTTCCCACCATTAATTGTACAACTCCTTTGTCAAGGGTTTTATTGATTAATGTAGGTTTCGTCTCTTTTCAACCGTTAATCCTTCTGTCGAAGTGATTAAGGGCATTAAATTATTATTATGGTGATCAAGCATAACAATATATATGGAGAAAACGAATCTATACCACGGATTTGAGAGAGAAAATATGAATTATCAATATAAAATTGCCATACAATGCATTCTCGGGCTACTCCCGGTCCTAAAGATGGAGGGTTTTAGCCTCTCATGTTCATCTCGCACGAATACATGGTAGAAATAGGGGAATTCATAAGAAAAACGTGAAACAAGTGGGAAAACCCCTGAACGGAGAAGAACGGTAGATCCTTGGCGTAGAATACGAGCTTCCCCGCCTGTCGGTGGTGGAATTCGTCTTCGGCAGCGTCCGAATCACCCGGGATGAGCTTCTGGCCTCCGTTCTCCTTTTTCTCCTTCCTCGGCACTCGTGCAATGCAAAATGAGATATGATCTCGTGTGGGCGGCCGTCATTAGGTATAAGTCCCTAATTAGGTCATCAAATAACAACAGCCGTCCGATCGAGATCAAAACAGATCCAACGCATATCTGCCGGCGTCGATACCATCGACGCGGGTCGATGGTATCGACCCAGCGTATTAGCGGCAGCTTTCTTTTCTTTTGATGTGAGCGCCTGTGGTCATCTCGATACCATCGACTTGGGTCGATGGTATCGACTCTCTTTAGCATCGGTTGTTGTCGTTTAGCGACGCTGTAGCCTCAATGTGTCGATGGCATCGACTTGGGTCGATGGTATCGACGGATTCCTCGCCAACAATCTGAAGGGATCTCGATACCATCGACTTGCGTGTCGATGGTATCGACTCTGTGCTGCTCCTCTCGGCTGGAAACCTATGGCTTGGTCGATGGTATCGACTTCTGTCGATGGTATCGACGGAAGCAAATACTTGTTTTTCCTGAAATTTCACAATAAGACCAAGTAAATCCACACAAATTATGATAATATGATAAATAATGCTCAAAATGGTAACACAAAGGGGATTTGACATAGAATGATGGCAAAGACCGAAATGAGTGAATTATGCAATATTATCCATAAAAATGAGTAATTAGAGCACAAAACACATATGAAAAAGGTCTATAAATGCGACTCAAAATCATCGCATCAAACTCCCCTAAGCTTGAACATTGCTCGCCCTCGAGCAACTAATCCTTAGAATAGAATTGCAGATGTCAACTAAAAATCAACACACCAACCCACATCCCATGTGAGTCCCACTGAACGTTCTCAACCCGACCTTCTCTCACCACACAACAGTAATTACCCTAAAGGTGACAATAATCATCAATAAGAGAAATTATCCTTCAAACCGATGAACACTATCACATAAGGCAGTTAACATAATAAAATTCAACGATTCAGCATTGGTGCATCTTGTGATCGCCTACACTACATTGCTCGCCCTAACTACCATCTACATGGAAGAAGTTCTCCTGATAATCATTAGTGAGGAGAATTTCACGGTGGCCTACCAATCCGAGCAATGGGTGGATGGAATGGGTGGTTCATGGAAGAACTTGGAAGTATTGCACAGTTTCAATATGCATAAAAACAAAATGTCATAAATGATGCAAATGCACATTAAAAATGCCCTAATGCCTAAAATTGGGTGAAATGATGCATGCACTAACCTTCCACCTCAAAATGAGATGGAAATCTACTTAAGCCACATCATGTACTCAATTTTCCTGTAATGCAAGTGATATCATGTTCCTTTCTCCCTCTTATTCCATTTCCTTCTAAATTATTTTTTTTTCTTTCTTCTTTTCTCAAATTTTTTTCAGATTTTCAGATTTTTTTTTCTTTCTTTTAGCCCATATATCCATAATTGCTTAGAGATACATGTATTGGGCTGGTTTCTTCATGATTGGAAATCTTTGCAATATTTTGAAGGTATGGAACAGTTTAGATCACTTTTGAGGAAAAATTGAGATACATGGTGTACTTTATGCATGATAATCATGAAAGTCATGAGTGCAACTACATGGCATGCACCTAAAGGTAATGTGCATGAATCCCTATACTTTTCTCTTTTTATGCAAAAGTATGGAAAATATCAATGCAATTCCTATCTAAATGCTATGCACACAAGAAGGAATTAAAACTGTGCTTTACTTCCAATTCTTAGGTGGATTATGGAAGAATGAAGTGGAATGATCACAAGATTAGATGACTGAACCTTAGAAGAGTATTATGTGTCCCTCCTTACTGACATGTGTAGTGATTCAAAGGGTTTTCTCTCTTATATCCAATTAAGGTCTCATTACCATTTGGTTAGGTTAGGCTCAAGCAACCGTTACTATCCACTTTTCATGAGTCAAAAGGGAGTATAGGTGTGACATATTGTTTTAAAGTTGACATAATCAATCATTTTCATAGGATTAAGTTCCCCAAGGACAACCAAGTCCAGCTATCCAAAAGACACAAAAATTTTAAAATTCCCTGAAATTCCCCATGAATACACAGCGAGATGACAACTTTTACGAAATCCACAGTTACACTAGATAGATGTGGATCCTAAACAAAACAAAAAAAAACTAAAAATGCAAAAACAAATACTAAAACAAAAACTAAAAACAACAAAAGAAAAGATAGAGTTGTTCCAGCTACCCCCCTAAGCTCGAATTCGACTATGGCCTCATAGTCAAAAACAAACTTAAGAGTGGAACAGAGATACCCTGATCATTCTTGTGGAGGCGGAGGTGGGTACTGCGGGGCCGTAGGATCCCAAGAAGGATACTCCCCCTGGAAGCTCGGATCATAATGGGTCCTCGGCGGAGGCTGTGGATAGCCTCCAAAGTAGCTCTGACTCTAGTAATGGTCGTAAAAGGGCTCCTGTTGCATCTCCATCCTTTGCAACCGATTGTGTATCTACTGTTGGTTGTCGAGGAGGAGACGTTCATTCTCGAACATAGCCCGTTGATTATCAAGTAACCAGCTCGTAGTATCATGAATACCGGTATACATTTCTAGATGCTGCTGCTGTGTCTGATGTATATCCTGCAGCATTGTGTACATTCCCTGCATGGAGTAGACATCCTCGCCTGGCTGCGAGGGCTGTGGTGATGGCGGCTGGGGCTGTGATGATGAAGACGCACCCGGATGCATCCTAGGACGCTTTCGTGGTGCTACTCGTGTGCGAAGAGGTGTGAAAGCCTCCTCTTCCTCCACAGCCTCGCCTCCTTGCTCGTCGTTGCCGCCTTCTTCTTCGGAGGACTCGATGGCTATGATTGGCCACCAGAAATGATGTGCGCCCTCGATGTTGAAGACGTCGTCCGGCAGTGAGCGCTCCTGATAAGCTTGGTTGACGTGGCAATGAGCGTACGCCAACCCATCCCGGAGAAGGATAAGGTTTGAACGGTGCAAGTGTTGCACGTTCACCTTAATCTTTGTGGAAATCAGAGTCATGGACTGAAAATTCAGCCCCAAGTAGGACGCCAACTTGGTGATGAGCCCACCAAAATGGATCAGAGCCTTCCTTGTACTCCTCTTCACCGCCAGGATGCGTTGTAGCCAGAACGCCCCCCAGTTGCATGGTTGTCGCTTCAGGAGTGCGTAGAGGAAGAAGAGATCGCTCTCCTGAAACTTGCTCAACGCCAAATCACTCCGAGCGAAGAACGTCAAGCTCAACATCCGGTGAAGAACCCGGACGAAAGGGTGCTCAAAATCTGCTACCGCTGCATTATGGTAGCCCACGGTCTTTCCTGCCGGCACTGTAACTAGCTCGGCGAAGATCTTGTCGTAGTCAGTGCGGGAGTCCGGACGTCGGTGATCATGTGGAGAGTGGAACCAATTGAAGATTTTATTGAACTGGACCAGCGTGATGTTGTAGTTGTTGTTGAACAACCGGAAGGACACCCGGCCCCTGATCCACTCACGATCCGACGCCACCACATCGTTTGGCACGACGCAGACGTCGAGGGACGCCATAAACTCTGCCACCAATTCCTTGTAGGTGGGCCATTCGCAGAAAAATGGCTGCCCATCTGCATGGTACTGTAGCTCGTCGGGACGTCGGCTGGTGTGACGTGCTTGTCCGTGAAGCACATAGGCCAAGTTGGCCTCGAAACCAAGCTCCTGAAGCATGCCCCGGTCCACATACCGGGTCGTCTCAATCTTCCGCTTCATAATCTCCTCGTAGACCTTCCTCGCCTCCATGGAAGGGTGAATCAGGCGTGGGCGAGGAACGGAAGCGGTCGGGGGAGGAACGAACTCCTCGATCTCCATGGGATTTGCATGCGATGATGAAGCTCTGGCGACATGCACCATGGTTGCGAGAAGATGGGATTAGAAGAAGAGAGCTCAGTGAAGATGGAGAAGAAAGTCTTTGCTCGGTGAAGATCCTCGCTCGATGTCGCTTCTCTTCAGTCTTGGAGGCTCGGGGGAGATGCTCGGCGCAAAGGAGGATGTTTGCTCTGAAGGTGTAACGTCAAATGACGTTGCAAGTCTCCTTAAATAGACTTGGCCGACGCTACTGTCGCCCGTCGATACCATCGACGCGGGTCGATGGTATCGATGCATCTCGTTGGTATCCGCCTCCCTCACGAGTATCGATGGCTGACGTTTGCTGGATCGAGAAACTCGGATTGCTGACGTGTCGATACCATCGACGGAAGTCGATAGCATCGACACAGCACCCGGATCGCTGACGTGAACTCGCAATCGTCGTCGATGCCTTGGCGCGGATCGGTGACATGGATGTCGATACCATCGACTTGGGTCGATGGTATCGACTGCTTTTATTGCGACACTGCCGTTTTGTTGCATTCAACCTGTGATCATGTCGATACCATCGACGAGGCCGTCGATGGTATCGAGTTGACTGAGCAAAATTCGTCTGAACTTCTCCAGAGATCTTGATGGTATCGACTGGCATGTCGATACCATCGACACTTTTATTGCGACCTGCCTGTAGGTATGTCGATACCATCGACAGGGCCGTCGATAGTATCGACTCAGTGTGATTTTTGCAACTGTCAACCTGAACCCATGTCGATACCATCGACCAGTGTGTCGATGGTATCGACCCTGCCTGTGCCTGCACATTGAACAAATGGATCAAGGTATCTTCTTTACACTAAAATTAAACGAAATAAAAGCAATCTATGACTAAAATTAACCTAACCTAATGTACCAATGGTTGGGTTGCCTCCCGACAAGCGTTCAGAAGTGTGTGCCCCCATCACTTATGATCATTCGGGGTATCCCGAACCTGCAGAATATGTTTTCTTTGACAAACCTGCACACTACATTCGAATCATTAGTCCTTGTGGGGATTGCTTCCACCCACTTCGACACATAATCAACAGCAAGCAAGATATATAAATTTGAATTTGAGGACACAAAGGGTCCCATAAAGTCTATGCCCCATAAGTCAAATACCTCAACTTCCTGAAATACATTCAGGGGCATCTCTTGTCTCCTTGAAATGTTACCTGCGCGCTGGCACGGGTCACATTGCCTCACAAAATCATAGGCATACCGGAACAAAGTTGGCCAATAAAGGCCGCTTTCCAACACTTTGGCTACTGTCCGTGAACTAGCATGGTGTCCTCCCGTAGGCGACGCATGGCAATGGTGGAGAACACTCTCGTACTCCACCTCCGGCACACACCTGCAAAGAATACCATCCATGCACTGCTTCAAAAGAATTGGGTCATCCCAAAAATAGTATCTCAAAGAATGAAAGAATTTCTTTTTCTCTTGATAAGACCAGTCTTCCGGGATGATCCCGCAAGCCAAATAGTTAACAATATTAGCAAACCATGGTTCCTTAGAATCAATTTTCAAAAGTTGTTCATCGGGGAACGTCTCGATTATGGGTATGTGTAAACCTTGTTCATCTACCCTTTCTAACCTAGACAAGTGGTCAGCCACCACATTTTCAATTCCCGATTTGTCCTTGATTGCAATATCAAATTCTTGTAAAAGCAAAATCCACCTAATTAGTCTAGGCTTTGCATCCTTCTTCTCCATCAAATATTTTATCGCAGCGTGATCGGTCCACACAACTACTTTAGAACCCACTAAGTACTGCCGAAATTTTTCAAAAGCAAACACGACGGCAAGTAACTCTTTTTCTGTAGTTGTATAGTTCAATTGAGCATCATTAAGTGTTTTGGAGGCGTAGAATATCACAACGGGTTTATTATCTACCCTTTGCCCCAAAACGGCTCCCACTACATAATCGGAAGCATCACACATTAATTCGAATGGCTTTGTCCAATCCGGCGTTTGAACAACCGGAGCCGAAATCAACTTTTCTTTCAAAACCTCGAATGCGTGAAGACATTTCTCATTGAAATCAAAAACTGCATCTTTTTCCAACAATTCCGATAAAGTTTTTGCAATTTTAGAAAAATCCTTGATGAATCGCCGATAAAACCCGGCGTGTCCTAAAAAGCTTCTCACCCCTTTTACTGAGTTTGGTGGGGGTAGCTTAGAAATCACCTCTATTTTTACGGGGTCTACCTCAAGACCTTTGCTAGACACCTTGTGTCCTAGCACAATTCCTTCCGTCACCATCATGTGAAATTTCTCCCAATTGAGGACCAAGTGTGTGTCCTCGCACCGTTGTAGTACCTTATCCAAGTTATAAAGGCACTCATCAAAAGACGCTCCATAAACTGAGAAGTCGTCCATGAAAACTTCAAGACAACGCTCCACCATATCAGAAAATATGGCGAGCATGCAGCGTTGAAAAGTTGTCGGCGCATTACATAATCCAAACGGCATCCGTCGGTAAGCAAAAGTCCCGTAGGGACATGTGAACGTAGACTTCTCTTGATCCAAAGGATCAATAGAAATCTGGTTATACCACGAATATCCATCTAGAAAACAAAAATGCGACCGACCGGCAAGACGTTCCAAAATCTGATCGATAAATGGCAATGGAAAATGATCTTTAACAGTTGCGGCATTCAATCGGTGGTAGTCAATGCAAACACGCCACCCGGTTACCAATCGGGTGGTGACAGGTTCATTCAAAAGATTTTTAGTGACAGTGATTCCCCCCTTTTTAGGGACTACCTGTGTGGGGCTCACCCACGTCGAATCTGATATAGCATATATGATCCCTACAGCAAGAAGTTTTATGACTTCCTTCTTCACGACCTCCATCATGCTCGGATTCAACCATCTTTGAGGCTGAATAACTGGTTTAGCTCCCTCCTCGAGCCAAATCTTGTGCTGGAAAAGTGTAGGGGAGATCCCCTTGATGTCCGCGACTGACCACCCAAAGGCTCCACGGTGGTTCTTGAGCACTACCAGTAGTTGCTCCTCCTCATCCGCACTCAAGTAAGCAGATACAATCACTGGTAACTTGTCCTTCTCAGCTAGAAAGGCGTACTTAAGATGCGGGGGCAGTGGTTTCAACTCCAACTCCGGCGGGCAAATAAGAGATGGTTGCAGCGGTGGGGGAAGTGTACCCAAATCTTCATAGTGCCTCGTGTAAAAACATGGAAGCATCTGAAGCATTTTGGCGCACTCCTTGAGTGAAGTACTCCGCATCCAATCATAAGTGACATTTAGCAAACACGCCTCCAAAGGAAATTCCGGATATGCATCAAAAACTGAAGTAATGATCGCCTCATCCTCCCAAGAAGGTGGAATGTCCTCATTCTCATCATTTGGAAACCCAACAGCCTTGCCTAAAGAGACGACTTTAGTTTTCTCCATAATGTCCACAGCTAAGGTCCCATTATCCATCTTGCTCATCACATGAGCCATATCCAAGAATGGCTTCCCAAGACAAAGTGAGATATTGTGCTCCACATGTTTCACCATGTTGCACTGTGCTTTTGCTTTAGTAGATGCATTGCTAGTAGGCATGACCATCTCAAAGCGATCATCCGCAATGCCCAAGGTCAAGCGACCTCTTCCCATCTCCAAGATCATATCGGTTGTTGCTTGGAATGGGTGTCCAAGTAGCAACTCATTGCCATGCTCGTCCTGCATTTCCATAACCACGAAATCAGCCGGTTACCAAGACATCTTCGCAGATTCCATAAGGTTTCACCACGGAATTATCGGCCAATTGGATAGTCATTTTGCTTGGCCTTGACTCCTTTAATCCCAGCTTTTTAAATGTAGAAAGGGGCATCAAATTGATACTTGCCCCAGAATCACATAGTGCTTCTCCGAATTTGAACTTCCTGATAAAGCAAGAAATATTGAAACAACCGGGGTCCTGTCTCTTCGGCGGCAAAGTGCCCATAATGAAAGCATTCACTTGCTCCTTCAACACCACGACCTCAGTGTCGGGTATTTTCCTCTTTTTGTTGATGACATCTTTTAGAAACTTCCCGTAAGATGGGATTTGCTCAATCGCCTCTAACAACGGAATATTTACCGATAACTTTCTAAAGTTGTCCAGAAATTTCTTGAATTGTGTATCCACCTTCCTTGCCTTTGCACTGTTGGGATAGGGGACCGGAACGGTATGTACCCTTTGATGAGGTGGCACATAGGGTGTCAATTTCTGTAGTTCCTCCTCAGCAGCTTGTTCTTCATTACCATTCTCAGCTATATCTTCAGCTTGCCCTGTGACAGGTGTGGGCTGCTCCATGTGATTGCATCTTCAACTTTGTCCTGCGGTGTGCTTGTGTCATCCGCCCTTGGATTCAACACTTTCTTACCGCTCCTCAGTAGAATGGCCTTGGCCTACTGGTTTCCCCCGGGAACATTGGTATTCCCCGGAAAACTCGGATGTGCTGGCTTCTTCAAACTTGCAATTTCAGCCGCCATCTGCGCCATGGAAGTCTCTATAGTTCTCATTTGAGCCCCATGGCTCTGCAAAGTCTGCCCAAATTGGTTCATAAATTCACCCTGTTGCTTGATTTGTTGCCCAAATGTGTTCATTAACTCCTGGTTTTGTTTGATGACCTGATTGAGCAACTTCGTGCTCTTGTCCTCTGTGGATGGTGCAGGCTTGGCGTTCGGATCCTACAGAAAATTGTTTGGATCCTTCCATGAGAACTTTTTGTCCTTTCGCCATGAATAGTCATTGTTCCTGTACCCTTGCTGTTGCCTCATGTACTTGACTTGAGCCTCCTCCTCGGACTCATTGTCTTCCTTCTACAGTAACTTCTTTGCGAGAAGATCCATCTTCTCATTTAACTCTCTCATTGCCTTGGACTCACTGGAAACTCTTGCTTGCTCAACTGGGCCTCTCTCTCTTTCTCCCCAGGATTGCTTTCGTGCCATGTTCTTCAGTATTTCCCAGCATCTCGTATCAGTGTTGTTCAAGAAAAATCCTGAACCGGCCGAGTCCAAGTTGCTTCTATCATGCTCGGAGAGAGAAAAATAGAAGATCTTCACCTGTGTCTCTTTGTCCAGTCCATGATGCGGACATCTCCTCAACATGACCTGGAATCGCTCCCAGGTCTCAGAATATGTTTCACCCGCTTGTTGGGTGAAATTGTGAATCTTCCTAATCATGTCGTTGGTCTTCTCAGGAGGGAAAAACCTCTCGAAGAAAACCTCCACCATATGATCCCATGATTCAACAAACTCATCGTCGAGGTTATGTAGCCACTCTCTCGCAACTCCTGCCAGGGAGCTTGGGAACAATTTGAGGTACAGAACATCCTGTGGGAACCTGTCTATCTTCACCATATCGCAGTTTTCAACGAACTGACTGATGTGTGCCATTGGGTCCTCATTCTTTAACCCGTGAAATGCATTTGATTTAACCAAGTTAATCAACGCTGGATCGATCTTATATGTTGGTATGTTGACCGCCTGTTTCTTGATAGGCCCCTTTGAAGCTGATGAAGAAGACGCTTTGATCTTCTCCCATATCGTCTGTGGTTCAGCCATTTCTTCTGCTTTCTCTTGCTCAGATTCAGAATCTATGTCGCTTTGGTGATCTTGCTCGTAGTAATCCTCGTCCTCTGGTCCCGGAGGTGGAACCTCAGGTGTGTGATTCGCGTAGTCTGCGCTACGTGTATGCACCATGCAAAGTACCTGAAATAAGAAAATCGGGATTCAGTACTATGCTTTGAACGAGTAAACACAATTATAGAGAACTTTAAGAATATTTAAAATTGTTTCAAAATAAAAAAAATGTGGCCTAGAGTGGCCGCTCTTAGCACTCAAAATTGTTTGCTTTACTACGCGCTTAAACGCAAGTATACGCGTCAAGTAATATAGGCCTTTGTGAGGCCCGAGTTGAACTCAGGGACACGTGAATTATTGGAGACTTCTACTAACTAATCGCAATCAGCTAGGCCAAATAACAAAGTAAGGTTTGTTGTCTAAATTAAAAGAAAATAAAATGAAACAAAGAAAACAATCAATTAAATGTTAATTTAATCAATTCAAAAGGATATCTTTAGGATTGTGGTTTCACCGCGGGTCAACATTGTATTAGGTTTTATATAATTCCTCACTCTTCTCTCTTTATCCGGATAGTGGCCTGAAAACAGAAGTACCCACTGTCGTGGTGTAATTCACTACTTAGGTCTAGGTTGATTCCACCGTCGTAGTAATCATTCCCCTAGACTAAGCGCATTAAAAACGGTCTCTCAGTTCCCACCATTAATTGTACAACTCCTTTGTCAAGGGTTTTATTGATTAATGTAGGTTTCGTCTCTTTTCAACCGTTAATCCTTCTGTCGAAGTGATTAAGGGCATTAAATTATTATTATGGTGATCAAGCATAACAATATATATGGAGAAAACGAATCTATACCACGGATTTGAGAGAGAAAATATGAATTATCAATATAAAATTGTCATACAATGCATTCCCGAGCTACTCCCGGTCCTAAAGATGGAGGGTTTTATCCTCTCATGTTCATCTCGCACGAATACATGGTAGAAATAGGGGAATTCATAAGAAAAACGTGAAACAAGTGGGAAAACCCCTGAACGGAGAAGAACCGGTAGATCCTTGGTGTAGAATCCGAGCTTCCCCACCTGTCGGTGGTGGAATTTGTCTTCGGCAGCGTCCGAATCACCCGGGATGAGCTTCTGGCCTCCGTTCTCCTTTTTCTCCTTCCTCGGCACTCGTGCAATGCAAAATGAGATATGATCTCGTGTGGGCAGCCGTCATTAGGTATAAGTCCCTAATTAGGTCATCAAATAACAACAGCCGTATGATCGAGATCAAAACAGATCCAACGCATATCTGTCGGCGTTGATACCATCGACGCGGGTCGATGGTATCGACCCAGCGTATTAGTGGCAGCTTTCTTTTCTTTTGATGTGAGCGCCTGTGGTCATCTCGATACCATCGACTTGGGTCGATGGTATCGACTCTCTTTAGCGCCGGTTGTTGTCGTTTAGCGACGTTGTAGCCTCAATGTGTCGATGGCATCGACTTGGGTCGATGGTATCGACGGATTCCTCGCCAACAATCTGAAGGGATCTCGATACCATCGACTTGCGTGTCGATGGTATTGACTCTGTGCTGCTCCTCTCGGCTGGCAACCTGTGGCTTGGTCGATGGTATCGACTTCCGTCGATGGTATCGACGGAAGCAAATACTTGTTTTTCCTGAAATTTCACAATAAGACTAAGTAAATCCACACAAATTATGATAATATGATAAATAATGCTCAAAATGGTAACACAAAGGGGATTTGACAGAGAATGATGGCAAAGACCGAAATGAGTGAATTATGCAATATTATCCATAAAAATGAGTAATTAGAGCACAAAACACATATGAAAAAGGTCTATAAATGTGACTCAAAATCATCGCATCATCATGCCCTCAGGAGAGACCTGAGGCTAGACCTTCGTGTCAGGAGGATAAGTAAAGAGAGTTAGTCTTGGAGGTAGAGACCTCCATTATAAGTAGAGACTTGGCACCTCCTATAAGAATGATGTTAACCATAACCCTAAGTGAAGGTCAGAGAGAGAGATGACATGATGGGTTAGATGTCATGGTAGCCCAGGTGTTTGGATGGATATGCTTTTGGATGCCCATATGAGCCATGAGAGGTTGGAGGACCTAGTGCCTTGGTGACCCAACCCTAGAAAGGGTCATGCATGTTAGAGTGAAGGATAGCTCCTTCAGTGATGAGGTTAGAGAAGAACCTATGGAAACCCCATGAGATTATATGAGCATGGTATAGTAGGCACCCATAGTACGTCAGTCATGCTAAAACCCTAGCCAGGGGAGTATGTTCGAAAGCTAATGAGATAAGCATAAAGGGCTAGGGATAACGTTGAGCAAGCATAAGTTTGAACGTAGGCTTCACCACATAGAGGTATGCTTGTGAGCTTGATCCATCTTCATGGAGAAAGGACCTTTAGTATAAGGCTGGTTGTAGGGTTATCTCTAGAGAGAGAGAACAAGACCCAAGCAAGAAGGTTGGAAGCCTAGACTCTGAGATATGAGGAAAAGTGGGGAGTTGAGGATGATGCGACCTAAGTGGATGATAGTGGTTGCCTCATGCTGATGATATCTTGGTTTCCATTAGAGGAACCAAACCCTAAAGAGAGAATGAGACTGTTGGTCCCTCTGTACCTATGGTATAGATGAGAAGTAGAGTTCCTTAAACCATGAAGAGGTTTAGTAACAGGTTGTGAGGCCTTGTACCTTGTTGATTTTCCTTGAGGAGGACTCAACTCTGAAGTGTTGCTTGAGAAGAAGGATGACAGGAAGTACATGTCATACCTTGTACATGTTTGGTTCGTGGTTAAGAGGTTAAGCATGCACTTTGACACCCAAAAGTGAACCTAGGGTTCCAAGGCCTAAGAGGGGAAATGGTGTACACGATGATCATATGAGATTTGAGTTCCTATAGATTCGAGCATGGTACTCCTCATGTTTAGAGGAAAAGGAAACCCCTTAAGTTTAAGGTATGTTAGATGAACCCCTCACAGCTAAGTTGATGACATGGGAAGGTATGATCTTGATCCAGCATTGAGGAAAGAGAACAAGTATGAACTAGCATGGTTTTGTGGGTGGTCTGCTTGTGCCTTAGTAGATGTTGGGTTAAGCATGCTCGTGTGAATATAAACCCTAAGAATGGTTGTGACCTTATTGTCAAGAGTTTTAGTTTCCTCCCATCCTGGGAGAGGGACCCTTTGGTAGGGTGTATACTAGTTTTGTGGGTTTTGAGGAAACCTAAAGAGGTCTCATAGGATCTTGAGAAGCTAAGTGAAAAGTACATGGTATGAGAATGAACATTTAGACCCATAGATAGCCATATCTAAGTGCATGTCGATGTGTTACCATGGAGGTAACCGGTATGGGGCCTGACCAAGTTAGGCAGGTTGCCATGATCCCTATGAAAGGATAAAAGTCGGCCCATGAATGTAGAGAGAGAGATGATGAAGGCTTGGGTAAGGTTCTAAGTTGAACATGTACTATATTAGAATCCTAAGTCTATCCTAGGGTTAGGTAGGGATAAGACCTATGGAAGTAGGAGTTTCCTAATTCCCTAGTTGCACATGACCATAGGGTCAGGAGGTACCATCTATCATTGTCTGAGGGCCATGGGTTAGGAGATTGATCACCTTCATGAACTCATGGGACCCAAAGGGCGGATGAGTAGGGCACTCTTTGGATGCATATGGGAAGAGGGATGACCCCACAAGTGTCGGCACCCTATAGACCTAGAGGAGATGACCAAGGAATGTGTATGGACCCAAGTAAGTTCGAGACCAGTTATCCATGGAAGTAATTTTGATATCAAGATGATTGTGATATAGAGGCATAATCTACACATTTCAACTTAGATTTAAAGGTGTACTGGCAAGGTGGTATGTACCATATCTACTCTTGGAATATGAAGAACTTTGTATTTGGACTATAGCCAAATGCTTATTTCCTCTTGTTATGGGAGTGAGAGATAGAACAATACGCATGCCATACACTAAGGATAAATGATGATGTGAGTTGGAACATTGCTATGATATGAGGACAGAGATGATAACATTCCCTTGTAGAGTGAACGATACATGGATGGTTTACAAACACTAAGAGGAATAAGGTAGTCATCTTATGAGGATGTTTTTATCATGAGCTATGAATGATACAAGGTTGAGTTTGATCACCAGGAGGATGATCTTAGAGTGTTCTTGATGAAGATAGACTTAGAGTTTGAGCTGAGATAATAAGTGAAGGTGTATGTCTTCAACTTTACCAAACACCTAAGGGTGGGAAGTGGTAATAGATGCTCTGGATGAGATATAACTACCTAGTTTAGATGGAGGCTAGAAGACATTGTTAGGTTAACCCTCAGTTGGAAAAGAGATAAGTTTGGCTAAAACTCAGATGTAACAATATCGTTTGATCAAGTTAATGGTTGTCAACCTAGTCCTTGAGGCAATGAAAGGATGGTTGTAGAACCTCAGATGCACTTCTCTGGAAAGGAAGGTGATGAAACACCAATAAGAGTGGCTTAGGGTTTCTGAGGAATCGATCTCAAGGAATCATGACAATACAGGAGATCATGATTTAAGATCACCATAAACTGTGGTACTACAAAGATAATAAGTGATAGTAGTACATTGGATGCCTAAGATGAAGTTGGATGTGGCATATTTCCATGGAAGCCAGGAGGTGAAGGATGAATACCAGTAACCCAGTGTATTGACATAGAGGATAAATAGTCCCTGAGAGGGAATGGGAGTTCATCACTATGGATGTTGTAAGTCACCCCTAGACCAAGAAAGGTCGAGATGCAATATGGGTTATGGTAGATCGCCTTACCTATATGACATGAGAAAGAAATAGTATTGTTAAGGGACAGATTCGGTTGAACTACATATGAGAGAGATGGTTCAACTACACCATGATGAGAGTTCAAAAGTTCTTAAGTATGACCTAAAGGTTCACTTTCATAAGGTGGAAGTAGGTACATGAAGAACTCGATGTTAGTAACGCTTAACACCCCTAACTAATGGTTAGTATGATCCAGACTAGAGGGTCTGATGAGAACATGTGTTCTCGTTCAGGGTGATATCTAGAGACAGTTCTTGTCTTCTGTAAGATGTGATGATAACCACCATAGCCAGTATTAAGATGTAAAGGAGCTCTGTAAGGGAGGTTGTGTTGGTCACCATGATGTTGGGTAAGGGACCTCGTGAAGGCCTAAAAAGGACCACAATGAGTGTATATGAAGTCGCTTTGATTGTATGATGGCTGAAAGGAGCCTAAGGATGACAAGAGTCATAAGATGATACAAAGTAGACTGACATGCAATTCACTGTGAGGGAATATGTGACATGAAAATCCAACCCCTCTAAGTTATAGCTAAGAGAGCAGATTCCCCGATACATGGGTTCTTTTGACATGGTTTGTTGGAGAAGGTTAAGTTTATCCTTACCCCTCCGGATAATGTGAAGTGTGACGAGTTCCATGTGTCCAATTTAGAGCACTATGTGAGGTACATGGACCATGTACGGAGCAATGAACCTAGTGAGCCCCAAGGGAGGCTGAAATGACCTGAGTCACATGTGAGGTCTATAGATGCCAAGGTGAAGGAACTCAGAGAAAAGAATATGTGATGATAAAGGTTCTTTGGAAGCTCCATGGATAGGGAAAAGCCACATAGGGGCCAATGATGGACATGGAAAAATCTTATCCTGAATTGTTTATTTGCTTGATGGAATTTTGAGGACAAAATTCCTATAAGAGGGGAAGGATGTTACAACCCCAACTTTTGGGTTCATGTAATTTCTCATATTAAAGATATTGGAACAAATAATGATATAATTTGTTTTGAATAAATGAGTTTTGTTTACAATAGCCTTGTTGGTTGTTTGGTGGGATTTATTGGCTATTGGGCCCAATAACAAGGAAAAGACAAAACTAACTCCATTATTAATAAGAAATGGAGAAAAGAAAGATGTAGAAACCTCTAGAAGGAAAAAGTATATTATCCAAAGGTGGATTTCGTGCCTTTTGGGTTCCTGGGGTTCTGAGGATTCCAAAGTTGCAAAGATAATGCAAAAAGAAAAGAAAAGATCAATTAAATATTTCTTTATTAAGAAAGAAATTGGAAACAATGATAAAATACGGGAAATAAGTGAAAAGAGGTATAATTGAGTTACCCTTGGTGTATTTTCGTATCTAAAGTATTCTTAATGTTAAATGGAATGCCAATGAGGAAAATAAAAAGAGAAATCCTCAAAAAGAGATATTTTAATCAGAAAAATAAACAAGATAATGTGAAATAATGAATATAGATGCATCTAGAAGGATAATAAGTATCCTTAAAAAGGAATTTCAAAATCTTAGAGTTTCTTGGGGTCCAAGGAGCCCCAATGGAGAAGAAAGAAAGAGAAAAGGAAAATAATAACAAAATAAGAGGATAATGTGATACATCATTAATGACTTTTTGATAATATCAAAAAGAGATGGTATTTGCTTTAAGAAAATATAATTTTGTGACAATGCGTTTAAAGCCAAGCACAAGGAAGATAAAAAGAGATAATTCTCGAATTTCCTAATAACCAAAGCATATGAGAGAGAATGCTTCCTAACTAAGGAACTTGTTTTCCTTTTGAAAAAGGGGCTTGTTATTCCATGGATAGACGTCCTAGGGTTTCAATTACGCTCCCCTATATAAGGGGTAGCACCCTTGGTCAAGTCCAGAGGATCCCACACTTCATTTTCTTTATCTTCCTCCTCGTTTTTGTCCATAACCCTAAACGAGAAGAGCGGAGCGACTAGGGAGCAATGAGGACCTATGAAGGGTCTGATATGGAAGCACAATGCCCCACGATTCTGGGGAGAGGCTTCGCCATCATGGCCCTACCCTAACCTAGGCGCAGCAGCAGCCGCACGGCTGCAATGTTGGTTGTGGGTTGCAGGTCTGTTCGGCCCAACCTAGCCACTATGATCGTGGGCTGGTGACACCCCAAGCACGGAGGAGGGAGGCGGAGCTAGGGTCATGATCGACAGCAACCCTCGAGCCCCCAGGAAGGAAGGACGGACCCCCAAAGTGCTGCAGATCGACCTGGTCAGTGCACAGCGCAAAGCTTCATAAGGTAGAAGATGAACCAGGCACAAATGACGCTTCTTCCCCTCTGCGTGCTGAAGGGATGGTCACTTAAGTGAGGGCATACTCGTAACTTCATTATTTTTCAACTGAACTGAGCAACGTTGCATGGAGTAGGACGCTTGGCACCCTCTGATTGGCTTTCGATCTCATAATGTGCTTGCTTGCCTATTTGGATTTCTTGATTGGATTATTCTGTCTCAAATCATCCTGACAGGTATGTGGTTATGCTTATGGATAATCTCTTTAGTTTCACGGTGATTCCAGAACATTTTATCAGTTGCCTAAAAATAACTGCTTGTATGACTTTTATTTCATGCAACTATAAAGTGACTATGACTATCACCATAAGTATGTATATATAACTGGCTTAGATCCAGGTCCTCATCTGTGGCTTTGCAAATGCTAAAAAGGGTAACCTAGAGTAAGGTCTAGGCTATCATGAGTTAGAAATTGGGCTACCTATGTGTAGTGCCATGAGACTCTATAGCATGCCATGAGTTAAGGAGTGGGCTACCTATGGGTAGTGCCATGTGAATTAACCCTAGAAACGGATTCACTTGTTAGGTAGGATCATGACGGGTTTAATGGGGATCTACCATAAGGAAGGTAGCATCCAGGTCCACTGCAGGGATAGCGCAGAGGATATAATAAGTATGGATCGCGCAATTATATTTAAAATGTAAAGTTGTTTGTTAAATCATAGTTGACTGCAATATGTTATTACAGTTAATTGCATGATTATTGTTTTCCCCACATACCAGCTTTATGCTGACTGACGTTTCATTTGTCGGTGCTTTAGGTACAAGTGAAAAGAACAAACAATAAAGTGGCATATGTGGAATTAAATATGAAGTAAATTTCAAAGGAGGATTAGTTAGAATAGACTCCATGTAGATAGAAGTAGATATCCAAATTTTTGAAAAAGGTATGAAAAGTTTAATTCTTATTACAGGCTTTTAGTTTAGTTTAGTAGATTTTGATAATTATTATTGATTATTTGTCGAATCTTTGATCCGGAAATTTGAATAATGGCTCTGACCTCTTGGTCTCCCTTAATTGGGGGTTACTAGGAGGCGGGGTCGTTACAATAGGGTTATGTTTTAATGTGCCATGTTCATAATTTATCACCCTACTCATCATTTGGATACTTTCTTACTTCAAAAGAGGGTTAAAGTCTTGAAACAAAATAGTAATATAGTTAATAGAGCACTGAAAAAGAGGGCTACCGATTGTGAGGTAAAGTATCTAGAGAGAGATCAATAATCATTTCATCTTTTACTTGAACTTCATGAAAGTAGATTTTTTGCTGGATTACATAATGTGTTATGCTAAAAAACCAGGTGATGAAAACTATAGATCATGAATCCTTCTAATAAAACATAGTTTATATTGTTGATAGATTAAAATCAAGTACAAGTTTCATCATGGTGGAGCTAATCATCTAGAGAACCCATCTCTTTGATTTTAAAACTATTTTCTCGATCGCTTTATCGATTCTAGTTTTTAACTTACAATCCATCAAGTCAATCTTTTCCATGGTATACATGATTTAATATTGGTTATTAGTAGTCTATACTTTTGATTCCATGAGTTTGACAGTCAAAACTCAAATTCTAAAATTACCTTTGACATGTATACTTTTATTTAACAAGCACAATAAATGGGTGTCAAGTTTTTTGCACCATTATCGGGGAATTAGAAATCCTAGAATTGTGGGTACTATGACCACCACTCTAGGATACTTTTTATTTTATTTTTATGTGTCTTCGTGTATACTGAATTGTAATTGTAAAATATTTTTTTCATAATTCCTTGTAATTTCCACATCTTTCTTTTTATTTTGGATACTAGTTTATGTTTAGTATTTGTTCAACCAAGTACAGAGGTTCAGACTCTAGTCATTACCACCACCTTCAACATAGCTAGCTAATCAAAAGAAAGCTTTGACTAACCCAAAACTAGAGGTTGAACAAGAAGAACTGAAAATGTCTAATTATAGGTACGATGATGACCATGTAGGGGAAGAGAAGCACACAATATGGAGAGAATTTAGGTTTCCTCCTCCACTACACAATTGGGTTTGGTTGAATAGTGATCTATGAATGTGGATAGTTATAAGATAAATCTATGTGTGGTGACTTTTATGATGTCTCATGCATTCCACAGACACACAGACGAGACCTAATGCAACACATTAACAGCTTTGTGGAGAACTATGATACTTTGAAAACTGAGAGGGTGGCTCCATCATTTATCCATCTAAAACTATTTCCAATCTCTCTTATGGATAGGGAGAGGACATGGTTACAAGGTCTAGAGATAGAATCTATGTATTCATAGATTAGATGACAGACGTAGTTTTTAAGTGCTAACTTCCTCTACTAGAAAAATACATTACTTGTAGGAAGGATTCACAACTTCAAGCAACAACCCATTGAATAGTACTTTGAGGCATGGGGCATTACTACCCCTTCCACGATAGTGATCTCTAAGACCAAGGGAAAATCATTTACTTTGGTGTAGACAAAGGGGAGAGGACCAAAATTGATACCATAGGGGTAGGATCCTTATTGAACAATAAGGCCAAGATGTGTATGAAGTTTTGAAGAATATAGCCAAGAATCAGTCTTGGGGTGAGGAGTTGAAGCCAAAAGCTCCGCAAAGAGTGATACGAAAGAATAGGGAATAAAGGAGTGTAAATTACAGATGATCCATCTCAATAAATAGTTTGAAACTATGAACTCCAACCAATATAAGGATTATGAGGAGACGTGTATGTATATGGAGCATCCCAAAAATAGGAAGAATGATCAATATCCATGGCACAACAATCCCAAATTTTCTTGGAAGAATTCTAATGTCTCTCAGTATGACCAATCACCAGTTCAACCACCTCCACAACAAGAACAACATAATTTATGACAAAACCAACAGGAAAGGGTCCAATATAGCTTGATAGCTTGGAATATATGTTTGGGAAATTTATGACTACAAATAAGCAATTTGGACCAATCATGTGAGAAGCAGAAAAATCAAAGGTCTCAAATAAAAATCTTGGGGACATATTTTTATCAACGAGTTACTGATGTGGCAGATTTAAAAAATCCAGTAGTACAGGTTTCCCAAGAAGTAAAACAATATTACACAAACAACCAACAAGGTAAGATAATAGATAAATATCTAATATGGTATGACGAAGTACATCTCCATAATCATCTGAAAATTTTCTTGATACAATTTTGGGAGGTAGTTTTGCAACCCCAACAACCACCTAAACTAGTACAAGAGGATTGTTTACCTAATATATATAATGAGGATATCAAATACGTAAATTAATTTACAAGCCACCTCACTGACATTAGCCAATGGAACTAGTTTCCTTTCCTAATATCCTAAATAAGACCAAATCATATGAGAAATTAAAGAGGTTGCTATATTCTACAGGTTACATGTGAGCCTCCCATTGGTGAAAGCCCGTGAGAAAATTCCTTCTTATGGAAAAGTACTTGAAGTATAATCAATAAGAAGATGTGTATAGTGGATTTAGACAGGGTAGTGGTTCATGAAGAAGTTAGCATGCTAATTCAAAGAAAATTTCCAAATAAACTCCAGGATCTAGGGTGTTATATGATGCAATGCTCTATAGGAAAGTTCCATTTTGGAGATTCTCAAAGTGACTTAGGAACAAGCATAGATAACATGCTACACAATACATTAAA
This sequence comes from Alisma plantago-aquatica, assembly GCA_963693085.1. Lineage (NCBI taxonomy): Eukaryota > Viridiplantae > Streptophyta > Magnoliopsida > Alismatales > Alismataceae > Alisma > Alisma plantago-aquatica. Next base: position 410,468,641 of record OY856411.1, read on the forward strand.
TAAATTGGAGATGAGTGAGACCAAGAGGAGAAATACGACCATTCATCTTATTGATAATTCCTTTGCCAAGCCATAAGGAATATGTAAGGATATTTAATCAAGTTCGGCATGTTCGTTTTCTTAGTATCTTTTGTGTTAAAGATAATGTTTCAGGGTTGTGGTTCTAAAATCCTTTTGACAAAACCAATCTGTAATGAAAATTACACTAGATGTAGGCAAAGGAGGCCCATCTTAGGCATTGAATATGACATAATGAAGTTTGAACTCCTACACAAAATCACTAAAACTTTAGAGTGCATAAGAGTGTCTTGTCATGAAACATACTTACTAGAATATATTTTTTCTTCTTGGGAAACCCTTTGTAACGTCCCTAGAGTTCTGCCTTATCAAAACCCCATGAGGATGAGAAGACAAAATCTGAAAATGTTGGACAATCATATCAGAGTGCGTTGCGGAAGCAATATTTGCATACATGAACATTCAACATAACATACAACATAACAATATCCACATTCAACATGTATATTTACAACATAAATTGTTACGACTTACATTTACCTATCAAAAAGAGAAATTTTACAAGTCTGGACATGTATGCAAACTAGGACCTAACACAACAGGTAAACCTATACAACTGCTCACTCCCATCTTTTCCTCCCATGGTAACTTTGAACCTAAAACATATGTGAAACAATGAATCAACACAATGTGTTGTGTACGTGGGTGAAATATACATATATATTGTTCTTGCATACTTGAAAATTTTGAGAAAGAAAAAACATAAAAGAAAACATTTATATAATGTGATAATCAGGTAAACATATATTTAATCTATCTTTTGATACGATTGTACTACTAAGTGGTGTCTCACTTCACATTTCCTCGCCCGTTGGGCTATGAGGATCACCGCCCCTTGGGCTATGGGGTTGTGGAGACCTTATATTTAGAGAGAGGGGGAGAGAGAGAGAAATGTAAACACTTAATAGCTACAATCCATCCATATTCTCTACTATCTTCTTTTATGTTTGGAGAAGCATATACTACTAATATGCATCCAAGAATTTATATACAAATACAAGCATCCATTGTACATCATATCATTATGCATTTATGAAAACTAGTCTTATACTTAATAAGACCCACGTACCTGAGTTTAGAGATTCCTATTTATTATTTGGATCATCTACATCTCTGATCATCACCAGATTAAAAACAATTAATTTATCATTAATACAAGATTCAAGATAATTATAGTTAATTAGGTCCAAATTAGGGTTTGACCAAACTTAGGTTCAAATGAGGCTCAATGTGTATCTGATATTTTTCTACTATTTAGGATGTCATATTAAGGTTCTGGACTAATTTTCATTTTTTTTATGATTAATCTATTTTCTAGAACTAACATGAGGTATTAACAATCAAATTATGCATGAATGAAAAGGACCCAATATTTTAGCATAATGCTCAAATCATAGGTTGTATTTAGTATCCAAACGACATTAGGGTTCAAGAGTAATTTTTTCATATTTAATGTCCACTATATGATAAGTATACTATTTAATTCATATTAAAAGAAGTATTATCATCTATATTAGAAACATGCATTTATATTTCCTCAAAAGACTAATCTAAGGATTTAATAGTATAGAGGATTTTTTTATTCTGAGTGTATTTTTGGGGGATTTATAGGCCAAAGGAGCTATTTATAAGGCAATTTCTAAGAAAAGATCATATTTTGGATATTAAAAGTATTCTACCTTGTCATTTCCTGAGGTGGCCATCCTTGATTGGCCCACGCTAGAAGGATCAACTCCCCAATGCATATCCTTGTTTGGTTTAGTTGGGTCAGACTGATTGGTTTGTTTGATTGGATGCTAGACCATCCTTTTTACCCCTCTCCCCTATGCTAATGGCCCGACGCGGTTGTCTTCTCCACAGGGATGATCGGGATTTGATAGTGTTACCCTAACAATTTTCTAGTTTCCACTCCAGCACAAGCACCGTCATGTAGAGGAAGGCCCGGTGGAGTCTGCTACCCACATGCCATCTTTGTGTAGATATCTAGGCCTACCTTCATATCCGTCAAGCTCTCAGGGAATGAGGCGGCGAGAGACAGTAGTAGGAGGCATAATCGGGGGTCTTCTATGCTTGCAATCCCTTGGTCTATACCCACATCAAGATGATCACATGTCCTCTTCAAGGTAGATGGTGTGATACACCGATCGAACAAAACATCATTCACTAGGCAGAAGCGATCATTAGCAGTGGATTACTGAAAGTCACTAAAAATTTAAAACCATTTACAAAGAGATCCATACACTGGAAAACTCTTTCAAAAAGAACCAAAGTAATTCAATTACATTCTAGTTCACAAGTACATATCTTGTACCATTCCTTCTCTAGGATTACACGCATCAACTGTCATGTTTAAAAACTATACACAGGCAGCATAAAAATAGTAAGGCATCAAGCCAAAATCTCATATCGATTCATTAAACTAACTACTGACTCCAAGGACCTGAGAGTACAGAGATGACATGTAGGACTCTATATATAAGACATGATAGCCAGTGTCTCCACCTAAGAATTTACTGTTGTCCCTGCTGCTGCTGCTGCTCTTCCCCTGCTATAGTGTTTCTGCCTCTTCCTCCACGTCTACCTAAAATGTGTTGGTGACCAACGGAGTGAGACCCATGTCCCAGCGAGAGATATAACTCTCCACCAAAACACTATTATTGAATTTTAATAAGATAAAACTGAACAGAGGAATCATAAATGTTTAACAACAGATAATTCATTGTTTAAATAGATTAGAGCAATATTTATTTTCAAAGAATTTCAGCTATGAATGATACAACAACATATTATTTATTTAATAAGGAATATGAAGAACATGTATAACATTTATCCATCTAGGATATGCTAGGAAAGATAACATCAACCAACGATTTCTCATATTTCAACCTTAAGAAAATACGCTAAACGGTTGATTACATTTTACAAACATACTTAAGCCCTGAGAAGATGAGGTATATTGCTCATACTCCAACCGACCATGATTACAGAAAGCATCGGTGCCACACAAGGTCAATGGAAGAGCCAGACTCCAAGACCTCATCCTTCTCGGTCAGTATGAGATTATTCGACAGAGTCATCACGTGTCAAACTACAATTAGCTTTCCAGGGTATATTGGCATCTTCGCTATAGAGTTATATCCCGCAGTATATACTCTCTTTAGGGTTATGGCCCGTAGCCAATGCCTGGTATCATATCATGGAGTCATGGGCCGTAGCCATACTCATTCTGGGGTATGGTATGTAACCAATCCCATACATAGGATATAGCCCGTAGACATTACTATGGGGCATGAGGATATAATTGCCCAATTACCCCCACATATTCAAAAATATGCGCTCTGAGTTTAACTCGTTTCACCATTCAGCAAATTCTGACGCTGATGGATCTGTGGTCAGGGCAACTACATTATATGATATCACTTGATTAATTAAGTGTATTACCATATTCTTTTAGCATCAAAAAGTTTCCAAACATCGGTTATTATATTAGTTGCTAGAAAGAATGTGTAATACTTCCATCAAGTATTGTTCAAACCTTTAATAAAGCATTGGGATCTCAATCCCTCATCTCATCAGGGGTATTCTCATCCCTTAATAAACTCATCATTATGATTATAGAAAATGGGTATTCAAACCCTCAGTTTCAGCATAGAACAATTGTTACCATTTATCAGGTAACTAATACCTTCAGGTCATCTGACCAAGGTAAACATGATACTTGCTATACAAGGATCTCACATGGCTCACAAAGCCCACTTCATCTCTTGTTACCTCTCACTAAGCAACAAAGCATGTTATGGCTCACAAGGCCCATTAACAATAATAAATGAAACATCATAGCTCATACCTAGCTATGGTCATCATCTCATGATACCTACATGGTTATTACACTTAATAACAGTTATATCAATTACATTTTAGCACCATGCTATATAAAGTAACACCACTTATACCCTTGTTAGAGTTAGGGTTTCCCAATTCATATCAATCAGGGTTACTCATCCCCTTACACAAATTAGGGCTAGGTATTCAAATTAGGGTTTCATAATACATAGCATCACCCTGGATTAGGGTTTTATATCGCATTACCCTGTATCAGGGTTTCACATTACATCCTTACCTTGAATTAAGGTTTCTTATAACATTTCCTCTAAAATTAGGGTTTCATGTAGTTTTACCCAAAATTAGGGTTTTTATGAAGCATTCCCTTAAATTAGGGTTTTCATCAAAATACCCTGAATTAGGGTTTCTCATATCATTACCCTAAATTAGGGTTACACCATCACCCTAGATTAGGGTTTTACCTAGCTTTACCTTAAATTAGGGTTAGAGATCATCAACCTTCTCGATTAGGGTTTCATGATCTCATCATCATGGATCAAACCCTAATTACATATTTTATTCATGTTAAAAGTGTTGAGGATTAATCATTACATGATTATCACTCATGTATAAGTTCCTCTCTCTCATCCTCTCTAGGAGGTTACTTACCTTAATCTTGATTAGATTTAATCAACTTGAATGAAGAGTTGACATAGTGTATTAAGTCATTGCATCCATAAGCATCAAAGGTTAACCACTCTAAGGGTACTAATCACCTAAGTACTTTAGAGGTACAACCACTGGATTTAACTTTGATATATGTCATTAGAAATCAAGGGGTTAATTGGTCTTTCATAACCTTAGGTCTCCAAATGGTTTTGGTTACCCTCAATCTTCAAACGGTTTTGACCATTCTTGTACTCCAAACGGTTTTGATTCTTTAATCTGTTATCTCATAATAGGTTTCACTTGCATCTCGGCTAATAACCCGGCTAATAACGATACCTTAAGATGTATATTGCTTTTCCTTAAGGAGATAACCATATCTCTTTTAAAGCAAACTAAGGAGTTCAACTGTGCTTTATCTAAGGCCGGTGATGATGATTTCCTACTTAATGCATCAGCCACTACATTAGCCATCCCTGGATGATAATCAATTGTACAATCGTAGTCCTTAATTAACTCCATCCAGCGGCATTATCTCATGTTCAACTCATGTTGTGAGAAGATATATTTTAGATTCTTATGGTCTGTGAAAATCTGGAATGTTTCTCCATAAAGATAATGTCTCCAGATCTTCAAAGCATGAACCACAACAGCTAGCTCTAGATCATGTGTCAGATAATTCTCCTCGTGTTTCTTAAGCTATCAAGAGGCAAAAGAAATCACTTGATTATCCTGCATCAACACACATCCTAGACCATTCTTAGATGCATCACAGAAAACTATGTACCCCTTCCCTTGCTCAGGCAACACCAGCATAGGTGCACTTGTTAACCTTTCTTTCAATAGTTGGAAAGAATGTTGACACTTGTCATTCCAGACAAATGGAACCTCCTTCCTGGTCAACTTAGTTAGGGGTAAAGATATAGAACTAAAGTTCTTAATGAACCTCCTGTAATATCATGCCAGTCCTAGGAAACTGTGTATCTTTGTTCGTGTCTTTGGTTGTTCCCATTGTAGAACAGATTCCACCTTCTTAGGATCAACACGGATACCTGAGGCAGATATTACGTGTCCTAGAAAAGAAACTTCTGATAACCAGAACATGCATTTGCTAAACTTAGCATACAACTTATGCTCTTTTAGAAAAGTTAAAGCATGACGGAGGTGCTTCTCATGTTGTCGAGCATCTCTAATGTATATCAAGATGTCATCTATGAAGACTACTATAAAATGATCAAGAAAATGTTGAAATATTCTATTCATGAGTTCCATGAATGCAGCTTGTGCATTAGTTAGTCCAAACGACATAACTATGAACTCATAGTGACCATACCTTGTCCTAAAGGTAGACTTAGATATGTCACTCTCCTTGATATGCAACTAATGATATCCCAACCTTAGATCTATCTTAGAGAAGATAGTTGCACCACACAACTGAACAAACAAGTCATTGATCCTTGGCAGAGGATACTTTTTCTTTATGGTTACTTTATTCAACTGTCTGTAATCTATGAATAGTCACATCGATCCTTCCTTCTTCTGAACAAAAAGAACCGGAGCACCCCATGGTGAAGTACTCCGTCAAAAAAAACCTTTCTCAAGCAACTCTTGCAGTTGTTTCTTGAGTTATTCCATCTCAGCAGGTGTCATTTTATATAGTGTTTGTGCTATTGGTTGCATGCCCAGGATTAGATTAATCTCAAAATCAATCTCTCGGGGTAGAGGTACACCTGGAAGTTCCTCAGGGAACACATCTTCAAACTCCCTATCTATTAGAACATCAGAGAGATTAGGGCTCTCCATTGTGGTATCTACCACATGTGCCAAGAATGCAAAGCATCCTTGTCTCATCAACTTCTCAGCTACCATAGATGATACAAGATAGGTTGGAAGAATCTTTCTATCTCCCTAAAAGATCTATGTGTCACCATCATTAGTGAACACAGCTTGCTTGGACTCACAATCCAAGACAACCTTATACTTTTCTAGGATGTCCATCCAAAGAATTATATCAAACCCATGCATTACAAGTGGTATAAGATGCACTTGAATGCGATGTTCAGAAAAGGAAAGAATATAGGGAGAACACACCTCCCACAGCACTGCAGATCCCAACAAAGGGGTTTCTAATAACAGACTATCTGCTCTATGACTGACAATTATATTGCAGTCAAGGATCACTTCTCGAGTGATAAAATAATGTGTAGAACCCGGATCAATCAAAATAGAAACGAAGCAGGATGAAGACATATCAGAATGAAATAGTTCCATCTGACCTGTCACAACTCGAGGGTTGACTATTGCTTCGGGTTGATTCATCGCATAGAATCTCGCCATTGCTTGTTGTTGACCCTATGCTCGGTTGTTGGGTGTCGACAAACTAGCTTGGGATTCTTATCCATGTCCTCTAGCGTTACTAAAAATCTGTCGCCTCAGAGAGCCTTGCTGACTCTATCTCGGAGGTTGAGTCACCACTATCTTTCCAACTGGAAAATCCCTTGCTAAATGTCCTACCTGTCTGCACTGATGATAGATCCTGGTCTCAGGATAGGGTCTATGAGGTCCAGTCACTGATGTTGATGCTGTGTTGGGGGCTATATTTGGAACAAAACTATGGCCCCTACCACTAATTGACGTCCATTGCGTCTGGGTATTGAATCTTGATGGTGTTGCCGGTGTAGAAAACCTTGGCTTCTTAAAGCCCTCATACCTTTGACCTTGAAACTAAGTGTACACCTTCTTACCACTGGCCTATCGATTCTCGATCACAAACCTCTCTATCTGTCTGACGGACTCCACAAGCGTGGCAAACCTCTCTCTGTTCTCCAAAGTAGACACAGGAGTGGTCAATTCAGCGTTCAACCTATTCTCAAAATGTCGAATTCTTTCCTGATCAGTAGCTTCCATATGCGGATAGAACTGCAAAAGCTACATGAACTTAGCCTCATACTCGCTAATGTTCATTAGTACTTGTCTTATCTTCTCAAACTCAGATATATTTTCATCTAGAAATGTCTTGGGAAAATATCTATTGACGAATTCTTGTCAGAATACTTCCCATCCGATCTCAACACCTGGCCTCTTACCCTCTTCTATTATCCACCAGTGGCCAGCACTCCCTTTTAAAAGTTACACTACATGTCTCACTTTTCGGCTTCTGAGATATTGAGGATTCTGAAAGCCTTCTCCAGCTCAGTCAACCATAAGTCAGCATCTGTTGGGTCAGCTGTACCAGCATATTTTGTGGCTCCAACCCAGCGAATTCATTCAAAAGTCTTGTCAGCTCCCTGTCCTTCATGGTTAGTTGGTGCCCTAGGTGCAGGTGGTGGCATCCTATCCGCCATATGCGTCATGGTTGCCATGAACTTCCCAAATAGATCATGGAAATCTGGGGTTTCTAGTACAGCTTGGTTAAGCTAGGGATGTTCAGGTTCTGGTTCCTCCTTAGTCTGATACCTTACACCTCTTCCTGGTGTAGTAATGTTACTCTCAGCAGCATGTTCTTCATGTGATCCAGACATCTTTAAGTTCTTCTTCTCCTCCTATATGAGCAGAAGACACTATCGGATAACTGGAAGACACTAGAATAGACTCAACAACCTTAATCCTATGTCTCTGTAGACTCAGTGAATCTAGAGCTCTGATACCACAAAACTGTGATACACCGATCGAACAAAACATCATTCACTAGGCAGAAGTGATCATTAGTAGTGGATTACTGAAAATCACTAAAAATTCAAAACCATTTACAAAGAGATCCATACACTAGAAAACTCTTTCAAAAAGAACCAAAGTAATTCAATTACATTCTAGTTCAAAAGTACATATCTTGTACTATTCCTTCTCTAGGATTACAAGAATCAACTGCCCTATTTAAAAACTATACACAGGCAGCATAAAAACATTAAGGCATCAAGACAAAATCTTAGATCAATTCATTAAACTATCTACTGACTCTGAGGACTTGAGAGTACAGAGACGACACATAGGACTCTAGATATAAGACATGACAACTAGTGTCTCCACCTGAGAATTTACTGTTGTCTCTGCTGCTGCTGTTTCTCTTCCCCTGTTGTAGGGTTTCTACCTCTTCCTCTGCGTCTACCTAAAAAGTGTTGGTGACCAACGGAGTGAGACCCATGTTCCAGCGAGCGATATAACTCTCCACCAAAACAATATTATTGTAGTTAAATAAGATAAAATTGAACAGAGGAATCATAAATGTTTAACAATAGATAATTCATTGTTTAAACAGATTAGAGCAATATTTATTTTCAAAGCATTTCTACTATGACTGATACGACAACATATTATTTATTTAATAAGGAATATGAAGAACATGTATAACATTTATCCATCTAGGATATGCTAGGCAAGATAAAATCAACTAATGATTTCTCATATTTCAACCTTAAGAAAATACACTACACGACTGATTACATTTTACAAACATACTTAAGCCATGAGAATATGAGGCATACCGCTCATACTCCAACTGACCACGATTACGGAAAGCATCAGTTCCACACAAGGTCAATGGAAGAGCCAGACTCCAAGACCTCATCCTTCTCCATCAGTACGAGATTATTCGGCAGAGACATCACGTGTCAAACTACAATTAGCTTGCCAAGGTATATTGGCATCTTCGCTATAGAGTTATAGCCTACAACATATACTCTCTTTAGGGTTATGGCCTGTAGCCAATGCCAGGTATCATATCATGGATTCATGGCCCGTAGCCATACTCATACTGGGGTATGGTCCGTAACCAATCGCATACATAGGATATAGCCCGCAGCCATTCCTATGGGGCATGAGGATATAATTGCCCAATTACCCCCACATATTCAAAAATATGCACTCCGAGTTTAACTCATTTCACCATTCAACAAATTCTGACGCTGATGGATATGTGGTCAGGGCAACTACATTATATGATATCACTTGATTAATTAAATGTATTACCATATTCTTTTAGCATCAACAAGTTTCCAAACATCAGTTATTATATTAGTTGCTAGAAAGAATGTGTAATACTTCCATCAAGTATTGTTCAAACCTTTAATAAAGCATTGGGATCTTAATCCCTCATCTCATCAGGGGTATTCTCATCCCTTAATAAACTCATCATTATGATTATAGAAAATGGGTATTCAAACCCTCAGTTTTAGCATAGAACAATTGTTACCATTTATCAACTAATACCTTCAGGTCGTCTGACCAAGGTAAACATGATACTTGCTATACAAGCATCTCACATGTCTCATAATGCCCACTTCATCTCTTGTTAACTCTCACTAGGCAACAAAGCATGTTATGGCTCACAAGGCCCATTAACAATAATAAATGAAACATCATAGCTCATACCTAGCTATGGTCATCATCTCATGATACATGCATGGTTAGTACACTTGATAATAGTTATATCAACTACATTTTAGCACCATGCTATATAAAGTAACACCACTTATACCCTTATTAGGGTTAGGGTTTCCCAATTGATATCAATCAGGGTTACTCATCCCCTTACACAAATTAGGGCTAGGTTTTCAAATTAGGGTTTCATAATACATAGCATCACCCTGGATTAGGGTTTCATATCACATTACCCTGTATCAGGGTTTCACATTACATCCTTACCTTGAATTAAGGTTTCTTATAACATTTCCCCTAAAATTAGGGTTTCATGTAGCTTTACCCAAAATTAGGGTTTTTATGAAGCATTCCCTTAAATTAGGGTTTTTCATCAAAATACCCTAAATTAGGGTTTCTCATATCATTACCCTAAATTAGGGTTACACCATCACCCTAGATTAGGGTTTTACCTAGATTTACCTTAAATTAGGGTTAGAGCTCATCAACCTTCTCGATTAGGGTTTCGTGATCTCATCATCATGGATCAAACACTAATTACATATTTTATTCATGTTGAAAGTGTTGAGGATTAATCATTAGATGATTATCACTCATGTATAAGTTCCTCTCTCTCATCCTCTCTAGGAGGTTAATTACCTTAATCTTGATTAGATTGAATCAACTTGAATGAAGAGTTGACATAGTGTATTAAGTCATTGCTTCCATAAGAATCAAAGGTTAACCACTCTAAGGGTACTAATCACCTAAGTACTTTAGAGGTACAACCACTGGATTTAACTTTGATATATGCCATTAGCAATCAAGGGGTTAGCTGGTCTTTCATAACCTTAGGTCTCCAAATGGTTTTGGTTACCCTGAATCTTCAAACAGTTTTGACCATTCTTGTACTCTAAATGGTTTTGATTCTTTAATTTGCTATCTCAGAGTAGGTTTCACTTGCATCTCAGCTAACATCCCGACTAACAATGATACCTTAAGCTTTATATTGCTTTTCCTTAAGAAGATAAGCACATCTCTTTTAAAACACACTAAGGAGTTCAACTGTTCTTTATCTAAGGCTGGTGATGATGATTTCCTACTTAATGCATCAGTCCCTACATTAGCCTTCCATGGATGATAATCAATTGTACATTTGTATTCCTTAATTAACTCCATCCAGCGGCGTTGTCTCATGTTCAACACATGTTGTGAGAAGATATATTTTAGATTCTTATGGTCTGTGAAAATCTAGAATGTTTCTCCATAAAGATAATGTCTCCAGATCTTCAAAGCATGAACCACAATAGCTAGCTCTACATCTTATGTTGAATAATTCTCCTCGTGTTTCTTAAGTTGTCGAGATGCAAAATAAATCACTTGATTATCCTACATCAACACACATCCTAGGCCATTCTTAGATACATCACAGAAAACTATGTACCCCTTCCCTTGCTCAGGCAACACCAACACAGTGCACTTGTTAACCTTTCTTTCAACAGTTGGAAAGAATGTTGACACTTGTCATTCTAGACAAACGGAACCTCCTTCCTGGTCAACTTAGTTAGGGGTAAAGATATAGAACTGAAGTTCTTAATAAACCTCCTGTAATTTCCTACCAGTCCTAGGAAACTGTGTATCTCTGTTGGTGTCTTTGGTTGTTCCCATTGTAGAACAGATTCCACCTTCTTAGGATCAACACGGATACCTGAGGCAGATATTACGTGTCCTAGAAAAGAAACTTCTGATAATCAGAACTCACATTTGCTAAACTTAGCATATAACTTATGCTCTCTTAGCAAAGTTAAAGACTGACAGATGTACTTCTCATGTTGTTGAGCATCTCTACTGTATATCAAGATGTCATCTATTAAGCCTACTGTAAATTGATCAAGAAAAGGTTGAAATATTATATTCGTGAATTCCATTAATGCATCTGGTGCATTAGTTAGTCCAAATGACATAACTATGAACTCATAGTGACCATACCTTGTCCTAAAGGCAGACTTAGATATGTCTCTCTCCTTGATATGCAACTGATGATATCCCAACCTTAGATCTATCTTAGAGAAGATATTTGCACCACACAACTGATCAAACAAGTCATCGATCCTCGGTAGAGGATACTTGTTCTTTATGGTTACTTTATTCAACTGTCTATAATCTATGCATAGTCACATCGATCCATCCTTCTTCTTAACAAAAAGAACTGGAGCACCCCATGGTGAAGTACTCGGTCGGACAAAACCTTTCTCAAGCAACTCTTACAGCTATTTCTTGAGTTCTGCCATCTCAGCAGGTGCCATTCTATACGGTGTTTGTGTTATTGGTTGTGTAACCGGGATTAGATTAATCTCAAAATCAATCTCTCGGGGTGGAGGTACACCTGGAAATTCCTCAGGGAACACATCTTCAAACTCCCTAACTACCAGAACATCAAAAAGATTAGGGCTCTCCATTTTGGTATCTACCACATGTGCCAAGAATGCAAAGCATCCTTGTCTCATCAGCTTCTCAACTACCATAGAGGATACAAGATAGGTTGGAAGAATCTTTCTATCTCCCTGAAAGATCCATGCGTCACCATCATTAGTGAACACAGCTTGCTTGGACTCACAATCCAAGACAACCTTATACTTTTCTAGGATGTCCATTCCAAGAATTATATCAAACCCATGCGTTTCAAGTGGTATAAGATCCACTTGAATGTGATGTTCAGAAAAGGAAAGAATACAGGGAGAACACACCTCCTGCAGCATTATAGATCCCAACAAAGGGGTTTCTAATAATAGACTATGTACTCTATGACTGACAATCATATTGCAGTCAAGGATTACTTCTCGAGTGATAAAAGAATGTGTAGCACCTGGATCAATCAAATCAGATACGAAGTAGGATGAAGACATATCAGAATGAAATAGTTCCATCTGACCTGTCACAACTCGAGGGTTGACTACTTCTTTGGGTTGATTCATCACATAGAATCTCATTGTTGCTTGTTGTTGACCCTATGCTCGGTTGTTTGGTGCCGAAGAACCAGCTTGGGATGCTTGTCCACATCCTCTAGTGTTACTCAAAATCTTTCGCCTCTAAGAGCCTTTCTGACTCTGTCTCAGAGGTTGAGTCACCACTATCATTCCAACTGGGCAATCCCTTGCTTAATGTCCTACATGTCTGCACTGATGACAGATCTTGGTCTCAGGATAGGGTCTATGAGGTCCAGTCACTGATGTTGATTTTTTGCTGGGGGCTCTATTTGGAACAAAACTACGGCCCCTACTCTACTTGACATCCATTGCATCTGGGTATTGAATCTTGATGGGGTTGTCGGTGTAGAAAACCTTGGCTTCTTAATGCCCTTAGACCTTTGTCCTTGAAACTGAGTGTACACCTTCTTACCACTGGTCTGTCACTTCTCGATCACAGACCTCTCTATCCATCTGAAGGACTCCACAAGCATGGTAAATGTCTCTCTATTCTCCAAAGCAGACACAGGAGTGGTCAATTCAGCATTCAACCCCTTCTCAAAATGTCGAATTATTTCCACATCAATAACTACCATATGTAGACAGAACCGCAAAAGCTCCATGAACTTAGCCTCATACTCTGTAATGTTCATCGGTCCTTGTCTTATCTTCTCAAACTGAGATATCTTTTTGTCTAGAAACGTCTTGGGAAAATATCTGTTGACGAATTTTTGTCAGAATACTTCCATCCAATCTCAACACCTGGCCTCTTGCCCTCTTCTATTATCCACCAGTGGCCAGCACTCCCTTTTAAAAGGTACACTTCATGTCTCACTTTTCGTCTTCCGGGATATTGAGGATTCAGAAAGCCTTCTCCAGCTCAGTCAACCATAAGTCAGTATCTGCTGGATCAGCTATACCAGCATATTATGTGGCTCCAACCCATCAAAGTCATTCAAAAGTCTTGTCAGCTCCTTGTCCTTCATGGTGAGTTGGGGCCCTAGGTGCAGGTGGTGGCATCCTATCTGCCATATGCGTCATGGTTGCCATGAACTGCCCAAACAGATCATGGAAAGTTGGATTTTCCAATGTAGCTTGGTTAAGCTGGGGATGTTTAGGTTTTGGTTCCTCCCTAGTCTGATCCCTTGCACCTCTTCCTGGTGCAGCAATGCTACTCTCAACAACATGTTCTTCGTGTGATCCAGACATCTTTAAGTTATTCTTCTCCTCCTATATGAGCAGAAGACACTATCAGATAACTGGAAGACACTAGAACACACTCAACAACCTTAATCCTATGTCTCTATAGACTCAGCGAATCTAGAGCTCTGATGCCACTAAATTGTGATACACTGATCGAACAAAACATAATTCACTAGGCAGAAGTGATCATTAGCAGTGGATTACTGAAAATCACTAAAAATTTAAAACCATTTACAAAGAGATCCATACACTGGGAAACTCTTTCAAAAAGAACCAAAGTAATTCAATTACATTCTGGTTCACATGTACATTTCTTGTACAATTCCTTCTCTAGGATTACAAGCATCAACTGCCCTGTTTAAAAACTATACATAGGCAGCATAAAAACATTACGGCATCAAGCCAAAATCTCATATCGATTCATTAAACTAACTACTGACTCCGAGGACCTGAGAGTACAAAGATGAAACATAGGACTCTATATATAAGACATGACAGCCAGTGTCTCCATCTGAGAATTTACTAATGTCCCTACTGTTATTGATGCTCTTCCCCTACTATAGGGTTTCTGTCTCTTCCTCTGTGTCTACCTAAAAAGTGTTGGTGACCAACGGAGTGAGACCCATGTCCCAGCGAGAGATATAACTCTCCAACAAAACATTATTATTGCAGTTTAATAAGATAAAACTGAATAGAGGAATCATAAATGTTTAATAGCATATAATTCATTATTTAAACAGATTAGAGCAATATTTATTTTAAAAGCATTTCATCTATGACTGATACAACATCATATTATTTATTTAATAAGGAAAATGAAGAACATGTATAACATTTATCCATCTAGGATATGCTAGGCAAGATAACATCAATCAATGATTTCTCATATTTCAACCTTAAGAAAATACGCTACACGGCTGATTACATTTTACAAACATACTTAAGCCCTGAGAAGATGAGGTATACCGCTCATACTCCAACCGACAATGATTATGGAAAGCATCGGTACCACACAAGGTCAATGGAAGAGTCGGACTCCAAGACCTCATCCTTCTCGGTCAGTATGAGATTATTCGGCAGAGACATCACGTGTCAAACTACAATTAGCTTGCCAGGGTATATTGGCATCTTCGCTATAGAGTTATAGCCTGCAGCATATACTCTCTTTAGGGTTATGGCCCGTAGCCAATTCCTGGTATCATATCATGGAGTCATGGCCTGTAGCCATACTCATACTGTGGTATGGTCCGTAACCAATCCCATACATAGGATATAGCCAGCAGCCATTCCTATGGGGCATGAGGATATAATTTCCGAATTACCCCCACATATTCAAAAATATGCACTCTGAGTTTAACTCGTTTCACCATTTAGCAAATTCTGACGCTGATGGATCTGTGGTCAGGGCAACTACATTATATGATATCACTTGATTAATTAAGTGTATTACTATATTCTTTTAGCATCAACAAGTTTCCAAACATCAGTTATTATATTAGTTGCTAGAAAGAATGTGTAATACTTCCATCAAGTATTGTTCAAACCTTCAATAAAGAATTAGGATCTTAATCCCTCATCTCAATAGGGGTATTCTCATCCCTTAATAAACTCATCAATATGATTATAGAAAATGGGTATTCAAACCCTCAATTTCAGCATAGAACAATTGTTACCATTTATCAGGTAACTAATACCTTCAGGCCGTCTGACCAAGGTAAACATGATACTTGCTATACAAGCATCTCACATGGCTCACAAAGCCCACTTCATCTCTTGTTACTTCTCACTAGGCAACAAAGCATGTTATGGCTCACAAGGCCCATTAACAATAATAAATGAAACATCATAGCTCATACCTGGCTATGCTCATCATCTCATGAAACATGCATGGTTAGTACACTTGATAACAATTATATCAATTTCATTTTAGCACCATGCTATATAAAGTAACACCACTTATACCCTTATTAGGGTTAGGGTTTACCTATTCATATCAATCAGGGTTACTCATCCCCTCACACAAATTAGGGCTAGGTTTTCAAATTAGGGTTTCATAATACATAGCATCACCCTGGATTAGGGTTTCATATCAGATTACCATGTATCAGGGTTTCACATTACATCCTTACCTTGAATTAAGGTTTCTTATAACATTTCCCCTAAAATTAGGGTTTCATGTAGCTTTACCCAAAATTAGGGTTTTTATGAAGCATTCCCTTAAATTAGGTTTTTCATCCAAATACCCTAAATTAGTGTTTCTCATATCATTACCCTAAATTAGGGTTACACCATCACCCTAGATTAGGGTTTTACCTAGCTTTACCTTAAATTAGTGTTAGAGCTCATCAACCTTCTCGATTAGGGTTTCATGATCTCATCATCATGGATCAAACCCTAATTACATATTTTATTCATGTTGAAAGTGTTGAGTTTTAATCATTACATGATTATCACTCATGTATAAGTTCCTCTCTCTCATCCTCTCTAGGAGGTTAATTACCTTAATCTTGATTAGATTGAATCAACTTGAATGAAGAGTTGACATAGTGTATTAAGTCATTGCTTCCATAAGCATCAAAGGTTAACCACTCTAAGGGTACTAATCACCTAATTACTTTAGAGGTACAACCAATGGATTTAACTTTGATATATGCCATTAGCAATCAAGGGGTTAATTGGTCTTTCATAACCTTCGGTCTCCAAACGGTTTTGGTTACCCTGAATCTTCAAACGGTTTTGACCATTCTTGTACTCCAAATGCTTTTGAAATCGTTTGCCCTCCAAACAGTTTTGAAACCGTTTGGGTACTCAACTCATGAAATCGTTTGAACAAATTATCATTGAAACTGAATGGACAACGCAACATTGAAACCGATAGAATATTGAAACCGATTGGACAATTCAAACGGTTTGAGACCGTTTTATTTCAAATGGTTTTGAGACCGTTTGATTCCAAATGGTTTCAAGACTGTTTGGACTCTAATGGTCTTGAGACTGTTTGGTCCAAACCACCTCAAAACCGATTGGACCAATTAAGGTTTCCAACATCAAATCGATTTAGGATTTGTACTCATTGAACCATCCATCAATTGAACTATTGGAAATACATCATATTGTAGCCATTGGATCTCCAACCATCCACCACAATCAACCATTGACCTCCAAACGGTCTTGATCAACCTTTCAAATGGTCTTGACCAATTGTAAAACGAATCAATCCATTCGGTTTTGAAACATAATCATCATCAATTGATTATGAAACCGAATCAACCCATTCAGTCTTGAAACTGAATCAATCTATTTGATCTTGAAACTAAATCCATCCATTCGGTCTTGAAAATGAATCCATCCATTTGGTCTTGAAACCAAATCCATCCATTTGGTCTTGAAACTGAATCCATCCATTTGGTCTTGAAACTTAATCCATCCATTCGGTCTTGAAACTGAATCAATCTATTAGGTCTAGGGTTTGCAATTGGTGGATCATACATACATGGAACCTTTTAAAATTCAATTAATTGGAACCATTGGATTATCATCCAACCACATCAGCATTTGACCTTCAAACGGTTAGAGTCCTCTTGACCTCAAACGGTCTTGAGACTGTTTGCCCTCAAACGGTCTTGAGACTATTTGGTGTCAAACGGTCTTGAGACCGTTTGATCACCAAAAAGTAAAACTATTTGGACATGCTCTATGTTGAGGTGTGTGCTTAAGATGACATCATCATCTTAAAGCTTGAAACCTTCAAAATCCATTGTGATTCTTGTGGTGAATTCAACAACCAATCAAAAGGAAATCTGAAAGTAAAGGAGGAATCACCATATGATAAAGGAATGAAATCAATAACAATGTTTAAGGGTTCAAGTTATATAACCCACCTTCAAAATTGAATCACCAAGCTTCAAGATTCACATTCTCAATGGTGAATGAAGCTTCCTCAACTTCCCAATGCTCGTTCTCAAGTCTTTGAGTGAAAAGATTAGCTAAGGTTGAAGATTGAATGGAGAAAAGAAGAAATTAAGCATTGAATTTCGTTTTTTTACCATAAAATCAAGATTGAAGATGATTAAGGAGCTCACCTACAGGTTGGGGCATGTCCTCCTGTTTCTCCTTAGCTCCTTTGTATTTGACCAAAGCAAGGAAAGAAAGAAGGGTCGAAAAAGCCTTTCATGTGGGTTGAAAATGGGATGTATATAAGGGAATTTCAATGAGAGAGAAAGTGATAAAATAATCTTTTAATCCCCTAAATTGGTTCCACTTATCCCCCTCACATCCTTTCATGTGAATCCATCATCCCCCCCTTCTAATTCCTCATCTTTATCCATGAATTAAGAGAAAGAAAATTAAGCACCTTAACCATTATAATAATAATATCCAAAATTAGTGGATATTACTTTTTCTTTTACTAATGTGAGTGGACTCTCCACTCACTTTAGATATTTCGTGGCCATTGCAAGGAACAAGGACGTCCACACTTATACAAATTCAACCATCCCATTTTTGGTTGAAGGGCATTTCAATTAATATATTTATTTTTGCATTAAATTGAATTAGGATTTCAATTATGCTTAAATCTTGATTATTTTAATATCAAGATTCTCTCCCCTCCAAAGAGATTCAAATGAGATGCCCCTCTGATTTTCTTATCTCTAATTGATACCAAGAAACATTAGGGACTCTCTAGAAGTGATATTTTTGCATATTGAACCCTAGGTTTTGGGTAAATTACACATTATACCAAAACTAGGTTTTAATGCACAAACTTTGCTTAATAAGCTCTTTCTTGGTGCTCAGGCTTCCACAAGCCATACCTCTGCATAATTCTCATTATTATGAGGCTTCAACACTTGAGGAACATTTATCATGTAACATTTTCAAATCAACCCCTCAACTTGGGTAAATTACATTTTAGTCCAAAACAAGCAAAACATTGTTTTCAACATTATTCAAAAAGGACTAAAATTAAAATATAAGTTCCTCTTGGGCCTTAATTACTTTTCAAGAGATAAGAACAATCATATAATTAACTTTATTAAACAAAACATCTAGGGTTAAAGCATAACCCAGGTCAGGGATGTTACAGATGGAGTCCTCCAAAATCATATAATTTGTCCTTTCAAAACTAGGCGCATAGGAGACAACATACCGATCTGAGGTGTTTTCCTCCATGATATGTCTCTACTAATGTACCCTCCTCTCTACTCCTTTACAACTTCTTCCTACTGCAACCTACTGCATAAGGTAGTGGTGAGGTGAGAGAAGTAAACATAAGTGACTGGTATCTCTCTGCACTCCACCCCAAGGCCCTTTTGAAGTGTTGTTTAGATCCAAGATGTCAGTTAACAACTCCATCCATCATTACCAGGACCTCGGTGTTGACTTCTTCATGAGGGATCGAATGATGGCCACCTCCTCCTAAACTCTCAGATATAGGAGATAGTGGATCCTCATCTCATTGAGCCCCACATGACAATCCCAAGATAGGCTCATCTAATATTTGAGTGACTGCAGTCCTCAATTCATCTTATTTACATGCTATATCAAAACCTTATAACTTGGTGTAGGGGCATAATGTCTCCCTCAAGTATTAACTATGGGCTGCTAGTCATTTAAATTACCTTTTATCCAAGATTTCTACAAAAAATCCAATCTTTGATCACATGATATTGATCCTTTATAAAGGTACATGTATAGTAAAATGTATCCCCAATGCATATCAAATGAATTAGCAAAACACCAAACTACAAGTTCCATCATGAATTCAATTGGAATCATACATGTCAGTGATTTAATGCCTTACTTTGGAAGTACTCGCATATTCTTATTAAGTGACATTGACAATTCGTGGGTACAACTTTTGTGTGAATTCTACATCATCTTTTCACATACTATCTCTCACAAATTTGGTTCATTCTGATTTTATTTAGCCTATTTTCATATTACTTTTGCCATTTTTTGTTACTTTACTTATCGCATAACTTGCATTGCATATATGTACCAAAAGAATTGATTTCAGAGCTAATTCTACTAAAATAGAAGAATGCACGGCGTGTAGGACAAATGCACGGCGTGCATCACTTTAGAAGAAGTTTCGTTTCACCCAAATAGTAGAATGCACGGCATGTAGGACAAATGCACGGCATGCATCACTTTAGAAGAAGTTTCGTTTCACCCAGACAGCAGAATGCACAGTGCGTTTGGGCCTCAAACACGGCGTGTGAGTTTCCAGAAATGTACAGAAAAGCATGTGCACGACGTGCACTCAACTGCACGGCATGCACCTGGAGTGTCAAGCAACCAAGAAAACTTCTGGAAAGTCGCACAGCATGCATTGCTTATGCACACACCGTGTGTAGTTCAACCTAGAGCAACCCGCCAGTGTTGGTGCATGACGTGCACCCAGAATGCACAATGTGCACCTGGAAGTTCTATAAATTCAAAAAATATGAGTTTGTGTTTAAATGAAGAAGGGAATGGAAGGGGTAGTTATGTTGGGTCATTTTGAAAGGTTTTTCTCATCGCAAGCTAGAGGAAAATAGAGGAGGGTGATTTTGGGAGAGATCGAAGGTGGTTTCTTACAAAAAGAAGCCATTTCTTCTTCTCCATTGTCTTTTTCAAGGTGCATCCAAGCTTCCCCAACTCCGTGCAGCTTCTTGGGAAAGGAGCTAGTCCATTTTGGAGCAGCTAGAGAAGGATAATTTCGTCCCCAAGCCAAAATTCCTCCTTCTTGTGGTTACAACTTCGGATCTCTTTGTTTTTCCTCCTCTAGATCATGTTTAGAACTAAATTTTCTGTAACAAATCTGCAAGGCATGGTTATGGACGAGTAATTCTCTTTTTCTTGGGCAGGGAGAGTAGTTCCCATGTCATAGCATGTATGGAACAAGTGATTTCATTCTAAATACTATGCTTCTTGTTTTCTTACCATGAATGTATCGGTTTATTTATCTCTTGCATGTATTACTGGCCACCTTATATGCATGTTTTCTGCATTCCTACTCGATCTGAGAGGATAGGTAGGAATGTATGGAGGTACCCTTCTTGGCAACTCTTTCTCTACTACAGGAGCAGAGAGAAATGAGTTGAGTAACAGGTTGTGATAAAAAATGAAATTTATGCATGAGAGTGCATCTTTGAGTTGCGATCGTTGCACTTGCATCGGGAGGTGAAGCGTAACACAACTTTTCCTTTAACAAGGGCATATGTATGTTTAAATTATCATGTTCCTATGATATGCTATGATATGTGAGTGAAATTATAACATCCAAGATCCATTAATAACTGAACCTAAACTTTTCTAGTAATCTTTTCATTGTTAGTTTTAATATGAATTTTTTGCAATTAGATAAGCTTCACCATATCTTATAAACTGATCTAGATTGTTGAACTTTAGTGTTTTTGTGCTCAATTAATTGCCTAAGCTCCTTGTGTTTGACCTCGACTATACTTCCTCGGTATACTTGCGGAGATTGGCTAAGTTGGGTAAACTATCCTTGTTTGGATAAAAACTCGTTAGTCTAAATATAACCAACAAGTTTTTGGCGCCGTTGTTGGGGAGCTACGGTAGCTTATTTGGAGTAATAAGTATTAATCAGTATTCGAGGCTAGATCACCATTTCCATATTTTGAATTTCATATACCTTTTAGTTGTGTTCTCAATTCCTCTTGCTATTTGTTTCAGGTTGTATTTGTCATTCACGACGAGGTCTTCAAACATCTATGTTGTTAGACCTTGAAATCGAATGTACTCTTTCAAGCTTGAGAAGAGCAAGAAGAGTAGAACAGCTGCGGCTATA
Organism: Alisma plantago-aquatica; assembly: GCA_963693085.1. Classification (NCBI taxonomy): domain Eukaryota; kingdom Viridiplantae; phylum Streptophyta; class Magnoliopsida; order Alismatales; family Alismataceae; genus Alisma; species Alisma plantago-aquatica. Next base: position 410,490,526 of record OY856411.1, read on the forward strand.
AGGTACTCTGCAGTCACCATTATCACCACCACCTTCTTCTTCACTCTTTGAGGAAGCTACACCAAGCGATCCAGCCATGGAGGACGACCGTCCTTTAAAGGATTTCACGATGCCGGTCGCCACAAACATCTATGGGGCCATTGACTTGCCTGCTGTAGAAGCGAACAACTTCTCAATTGCTCCTTCTATGATGCAAATGATACATAAAAATCATTTTGGAGGCACATCCAATGAAGACCCAAGTCTTCATGCTGCCAAATACTTGGAATATCTGAATACCTTCATAAATAACGGGGTATCTCCTGAAGGAGTGAGACTTATGATTTTTTCCTTCACTCTAAGAGATAGAGATAAGGCGTGGCTTTTGTCTCGTCCAAAGAAATCAATCAAAAGTTGGGACCAACTCTTAAATGCTTATCTTACAAAATACTTCCCACCCAGCAAAACATCCCAATTGAGGAATCAACTCACCAATTTCTCTCAAAATGAAGGAGAAACTCTTTATGATACATGGGAACGGTTTAAGGATCTTCAACACCTTTTCCCACACCATGGTTTAACTAACTGGTTGTTGCTTCAAACTTTCTATAATGGACTGTTCTACAACACTCAATTTACACTAGATTTCACAGTTGGTGGTGCATTAATGACTAAGTCTTATAGAGTGTCTTATAACATTATTGAAGACATATCGCTAAATCATTGCCAATGGGGAGGAGATAGGGGAGTAAAATCAGCCTCTACAGCTAATTCTTCAACCGGGAAACAAGGAGGGAAACATACTATTGATGTCGTTGATCTTATTGCTGTAAACTGGATGTTCTTACACAAAAGTTTGAGAAGATGACTACTATGAAAATCCAATCAGCTGAAATTATATGTGAAGCTTGTGGTAATGCAGGACATACTTCTTCTTCATGTTTTGCTCCTAATGCAATTGAAGGGGATTTTGAATAGGTCAATGCTATTGGAATGCAAGGGAATAAGAAATACAATCCATATTCCAACACATACAATCCAGGATGGAGAGATCATCCTAATTTCTCCTATAGGAACACAAGCAACACTCAAAACTTCCAACAAGGATAGCAGCAATCACATCAAAAACATGTAAACTGTCAAGGGAATCCACCGAGTTTCAACAACAGGGGTTACCAACAGCCACAACAACCCCAAGGTTCTTCCCTAGAAGCTATGATGGAAAAATTTATATCTACACAAATGCAATAGAATGAAGAACTTCAAGGAAATGACAAGTTGTTGAAAGATGTCATTGCTCAACTTTCTGCAAAGGTGGATGGTATTTCCACTCACACCAAGATGTTGGAAAACTAAATAGCACAACAAGCTCTAACTCAACAAAGGACTCCACAGTCCAGTTCTCTTCCAAGCCAACCAGAAGTAAACCCAAGGCAACAAGCTAATGCAATTATTCTAAGAAGTGGAGCTAAGATTTAAAGACCCTCTCCATCCAAAGAGAAGAACATGGAGGTAGTCAATGAAGAGGAGTCCAACACTCAAAATTGCAGAAAGGAGAAAGGTAGAACTGAAACACCACCTTCTTTCAAGGTCATTGCACCTTTTCCTCAAAGGATTACCAATAAGAAGGAGGACTTCAAGTTTAGGAAGTTTATGGGCATTATTAATAAATTACATATCAATCTTCATTTTACTGAAGTTATTGCTGAGATGCCTTCTTATGCTAAATTCCTAAAATATATATTGACTAAAAGAAGAAAAGTTGATCAGGTTGAAACAGTAATGCTTTCAGAAAGAGTGAGTTCTATTATTCAAAATTGCCTTCCACAAAAGCTTGATGATTTGGGAGCTTTTACACTGCCATGTAAGATCAACAATACCACTTTTGACAAAGGTCTAGTAGACCTTGGTGCTAGTATTAGTCTCATTCCATCCACCTTATGGCAAGAATTGGATCTTGGAGACTTGAAGCCAACAAAGATGGCTATTGAGTTAGTTGATCATTCTATTAAATACCCAAAAGGTATAGTGGAAGATGTACTAGTACAGATTGGGAAGTTCTATATACCGTTTGATTTTGTTGTTCTTAATATGGTGGAGATCCCTTCCAACCCAGTTCTTTTTGGAAGGCCATTCTTAAGGACTGCCGGATGTCTTGTTGACGTTCGGGAAGGAAAGCTCACTCTACGTGTTGGTGAAGAAGCAATGGAATTCTCTATTCATGATGCAATGAAAGCACCCGCACATGTTGAAGAAATTTGTTTGTTAGATACTAATGATCCAATTGAGAATGATAATGAAGATATTGCTGATTTGATGATCAATTTTTATGATGATGATGTGACTGAACTCAACAATTCAGAAATTTCTGGAGCACTTTCTATTTCTAAAGCACAAACTATTAATGAATATGCTCCACTCGTTGATGATAAAGTTGATGAAGGTACAACGTGGAAAAAGGTAGAACTAAAAGCCCTTCCACCTGGGCTAAGGTATGCATTTCTTGACCCAAACTCTACATCCCTTGTTATAATAAATAATGAATTAAGCAATGAGTAAGAAAATAAAAGACGTCATTTGTTATTCCATAGATGATCTAAAAAGCATTCATCCTTCAATCTATATGCAAAGAATTAATATGGAAGATGATGGTAAACCAACAGTTGAACCACCAAGGCGCCTAAATCAAAATATGCTTGAAATGGTAAAGAAAATGATTTTCAAATTAATTGATGCTGGAATCATTTATCCCATTAGTGACAACCCCTGGGTTAGTCCCATTCACGTGGTTCCTAAGAAGGGCGGTGCAACAGTCATCAAGGGAGACAATGATGAGTTAATACAAACATGTATGGTTACCAGTTGGTGTATGTGTATTGACTACCGACGTCTGAATAAGGCAACCCGCAAGGATCATTTTCCGTTTCCTTTTATTGATTTGATGCTTGAATGCTGCTCTAAGCATTCTTATTTTTGTTACCTGGATAGGTATTCTGGATTTTTTCAGATTCCTATTTATCCACCCCATTGAGAGAAAACCACATTTACTTGTACTTATGGAACATATGCCTATCGTTGTATGCTGTTTGGTCTTTGCAACGCTCTCGCTACTTTTCAGTGGTGTATGATGGCCATATTCTCTAATTTTATTTAAAATATAATGGAGATTTTCATGGATGATTTTAGTGTATACGGTGATTCTCTTGATCAATGTTTATTGAACCTGTCTTTAGTCTTAGCCCGCTATAAAAAGGTTAACCTAGTGCTAAACTAGGAGAAGTGTCATTTCATGGTACAATCTGGTGTAGTACTAGGATATGTCGTATCTAACAAAGGTATTGAAGTGGACAGGGCAAAAGTTGAAGCCATTGAGAAGATGTCTACTCCATCTTCAGTTAAAGACATCTGAAGCTTTCTTGGACATGCAGGTTTTTATAGAAGATTCATTAAGGATTTCTCTAAAATTGCAAAACCGTTGTGTTCCCTACTTGCAAAAGATGTCAAGTTTGTGTTTGACAATGATTGCCATACAGCCTTTTCTAAGCTCAAAGAGTCCCTCATTTCAGCCCCAATTATTCAACCTCCATATTGGGATTCCCCTTTTGAGCTAATGTGTGATGCAAGCGATTATGCAGTGGGGGTTGTTCTAGGACAGCGGAAAGACAAGAAACTCCATGCCATCTATTATGCAAGCAAAACCCTTGATGAAGCATAGATCAACTATACAACCACAGAGAAGGAAATGCTAGCCATCGTTTATGCTTTTGACAAGTTCCGATAATATTTGGTGGGATCAAAGGTGATTGTATATACTAATCATGCCACCATAAAGTATTTTTTAAACAAGAAAGATGCCAAACCACGTCTTATTCGCTGGATTTTTCTTCTACAATAATTTGATCTTGAGTTCTGAGATAAGAAAGGTACAAAAAATAATGTTGCTGATCATCTTTCTAGACTAACCACAGAAGTTGGAGACTCATTGCCCATTGAAGATCATTTGCCTATTGAAAAGCTCAATGCATTTTCATCTACTCAAGCATCATGGTTTGTGGACATCACCAACTTTCTTGCTACTGGACAACTCCCACCTGATTTGACGTATCAACAACAGAAGAAAGTCTTTCATGATGTGAAATTTTACTATTGGGATGATCCATTGTTATTCAAGCATGGAAGTGATGGACTGATCTGTCGGTGTGCTTTTGAAGAGGAAATCCCAAATATTATTGTTGAATGCCATGCCTCACCTAATGGATGATACATCGAAGGAGAAAAAACTACTTCTAAGATACTACAAGCTGGTTTTTATTGGCCCACATTATTCACAGACATCAATCTGTTTGTCAAATCTTGTGATAGATGTCAAAGAACATGAGGTATATCCCGCCGTGATGACATGCCTCTCAACTCTATCTTAGAGGTTGAGGTGTTTGATGTATGGGGAGTGGATTACATGGGACCATTCCCATCTTCTTGTGGGTATCAATACATTCTTGTTGCTTATGAATATGTATCCAAATGGGTTGAGGCCATTCCAACCCACGCGCTGGATGCTAAATTAGTAATTAAGCTTTTTCAAAAGATTATTTTCCCTCAGTTTGGAGTTCCTCGTGCCGTAATTTTAGATGGAGGCACACACTTTGCTGAAAAACAATTCAACAACCTTCTCTCTAAATATGGTGTGACTCATAAGATCTCTACACCCTATCATCCTCAAACATCCGGGCAAGTAGAGGTTTCAAACAGGCAACTGAAGAATATTCTTGAAAAGGCTTTTCTAGTTCAAGAAAATATTGGGCCTTAAAGATTGATGATGCATTAAGGGCATACCGTATAGCCTATAAGACCACCATAGGGACTACTCCATTCAAGCTAATCTATGGCAAATCTTGTCACCTTCCGCTAGAATTGGAGCACTGTGCTTTGTGGGCAATTAAGTTATTGAATTTTGATATGAAGAAAGTAGGAGAGAAATGCTTTTTGTGGCTGTAGGAACTTGAAGAACTCTGCCTTGATGCTTATGAGAACGCAAGGATGTACAAGGAAAGAACAAAGGCTTGGCATGATAAGAGGATCTGCAGGAAAGATTTCCAAGAAGGAGATAAAGTCTTGTTATTCAACTCTAGATTAAAGCTATTTCCAGGGAAGATGAAATCAAAATGGTCTGACCCGTTCCTGGTGCTAAAAAAATTCCATATGGAGTTTTGGAACTCCAAGGCAAAGATGGAAACTTCAAAGTGAATTGACAGCATTGCAAACTTTATTCTTGTGGAGATGAAGTATAAAAGGGGGCCTCTTGCTCCCTCCAAGATGCTTGAAGAAATTGAAGAGTCTTACTTTGGACTATAAATGGAGGACCTTGTGGGAGTTGACCCCACATTAGGATACATTTATTTTAAGTTTTTCAAGTCAAAAACACTCTTAAATTTGGTTAATAAGCCTTTCATGGATGAATGTAATAATTTAGATTTGACTACCGCCATATCTATCTTTGTTTCGTGCTGACTGACTGCTATTTTCTGTAGAAATTCAAAAATGCACGGCGTGTCTTTCTTTGACACGGCGTGCACCTCAGTAGAAAATCATTGAATGATGTTCTAGAATTACACACGTTGTGCAGTTCTCGATGCACGTCGTGCACCTGGGAGCTATAAATACGAAAAATGTTTCTAGAATCACGCACGTCGTGTAGTTCTCGACGCATGTTGTGCACCTGGGATCTGAAAATACCAAAAATGTTTCTGGAATCTCGCACGCCATGTATTTTTCAACGCACATCGTGCACATGGTTTTTCGAATGACAAGAAAATGTTATGGAAACATGCACCACGTGCATTCATCAACGCATGTCGTGCATCTGTGTGCAAGAACTGGTCTGTAAAGTGTTTTCAACCACTACACGGCGTGCATCAGAATTGCACGCTATGCATCAGAGCGTCAAAGACAATCCAACTGAAGAGGAACACACCGTGCATAAATCATGCTTGTCGTGTCTTTTTTTTGTAAAGCCTAGTCAATAAGGGCTAGAGTGCATGACCTAATTCCCCACTCCAACCCTAGCAGTCGTGCACTCCAGTCATGCACCACCGTTGTCCTCCATGACAGTCATGCATCCCTACATGCCATTCCCCCTTTCTACAGCCGTGCGCCATCAAGCAAGAGCAGCCACCTTCTCCTTCTACCTCCTCTCTCAACCGCCGCCCTAGCGTCAAACCATAACGACACTGCAGTTGAGCAATTGCAAATGTCGTCGTCAAGCAAGCTAGTCGCCTTCTTCTCTGCCAACACCTCCGCTAAGCTAGGGCTCCTCCGTCCTCTTCCTCTTTCAGCTTCCACCCTAGCACTGAAGCCTAACAGTGCCACAGCTGAGCAACCACCAACGCTGTCATCAAGCAGCAAGAGGAGAATCTCGTTGATTCGCCCCAACTCGTCCTCCACGATCGGTGCTAGTTCCTTCGTCCGCCTACTCTCTGCACCGCCTGACAGCAACATCAGCTCATAGAAGCCGACACCAGCCACCTTCTTCTCCATCGCACCCTAGCTAGATGGCCCGACAACAACAACGTCGTCCAAGTTTTTCTACAGTTTATCTGCAGGTGCACACCATGCGCTCATTTTGCAGGTCGTGCATTCATCTTCCAGGGCAGACACAACATCTTTGTGGTGCACGTCATGCCAGCAAACTTCATGCCTTGCAATACTACAACAACATGTCACCTATCAAGAAAAGCATAGGAAGACACCATGTAGGACCTCCTTCATCCAAAGCACACCCAACTACAAGTGAAACACCTTTTGAGATGGCACCAGCAGTGTTTGTACCCTCCACTCAATTCCAAGTCACCCTAGAGGAAGATGCAGAATATTAGTTCCTCATCATCAGACATGTTCTACCTTCCCGCTATGTCTGCGAGGAAACCCTTGACAAGTTGGGTTTCAAAAATGAGGTAATAGAGCATCTACAGTTTTTAGTTCTACACCTTATTTGCACTAGAGTGTCAAAGGCCTACCACCGCCTGGTTTATGAATTTCTGACCACCTTCAAAGCAGAAGACAACCCACAAAACTGTCATGAGACATATTTGAAAATTAGTTTTCGACTTCTAGACAAATTCTTTTCTATGGATCTTAAATGGTTTTGTGCTTTACTTAAGTGCAACTATGGAAGGAATACTGATTATCCACTCGCCTTCCATAGTAACACTTTTTGGTCTGAGATTACTAGTGAAACAGTGCACAGAGCTAGAAATGCTCGAGTTTCTTCACTCCATAATCCAATTTTCAGAGTTATGGATCGTCTTTTAAGCACAGGGCCCTTTGCTAAAAATTAGACTCAAGGTGTCATAGGAAATAATGATTTTTTCTTCTTATGGTGCATAGTAAAGAATGAGCAAATTAGTTCTGGCTACTACATTGTAAATAAGCTTCTAGAGACGAAAAAGAAGAAGCAAAGAGAGGTAGGTGACATCTTGTGTGGTGGGCTGATCAGTATACTTGCAATGCAGCTAGCCTTAGAGGTGGGTGCCCTAGAACCTGCACTCAGGAAAAACCTTGTAGACATCAACTATCTTATTTCTTGTGGCTTGATATCAAGACATTGCAGTAGCACAAGTAAATTCAAGGTTTTTATCACAAAGAAGCAGTTCATCGTCATCCCTGATTCAACCCGCAATGATATCGGGAACAAAGCCACTTGGAAGGTGGAGTTACAACCTGAAGACGATGAAGAGACACCCACCCGCGGTGCCAACAGCTCTACGCCAGTAGCTACACCAGCAACTCCTACTCCACTTCCACCCTCCACTAGTACTCAGACGGAGTATACTTGGATGATGCCTGACGTGAGGCACCTTTACAGTTATGTTCAGCAGAGGTTTGACCATATCGACAGCTGTTTTGACCAAATGAGCACGCAGTACACTACAATGTACGACATGGTCAACCGGATGGACGCTTGGCATATCTCTCAGGGCCATGATAAATGCATATTCATCATGATTTTCAGTCGCCTTCTTGGGCTCTTTTTTATTCAATACATCCAATTTATGTTACTAAATATCAAAATGTGCAAAATTGCCTAATTTGTTCAATTATCAAGGTTCTTAACTAAGTTTATGTCGATTTTATGTAGATCTTGATGAGGTTGAACAATCAGTTGGGACCCACCTTTATCTTCCCTTGATCTACCATCACTCATCCTTGGTCTTGCCCATGCGGTCTTGACTAAACGGTCTTGCCCATGCGGTCTTGACCATACGGTTTCATCCATACGGTCTCAAGACCGAATGGACATACTCACCTCAAAAACGTTTGGAGCTGGGAATGCGAGACTATTTGAGGAGTACTGATCTGTGAGACCGTTTGAGGCTGGAGTACCAAACCATATGAAAAAGGGGCATGCATGCAGGTCTGTTCAGAAAAGGAATACGAAACCAGTTGGAAAAGGTGGGACTGCAAAACCGTAGGGGGGATGGCTGCCAGACCATTTGATAAAGCTACGTGCATGGGACCATTTGAAGTAGCATGCATGAAACCATTTTATAAAGTGCAAGCTCTACCAAACCAATTGATAAAGCATGTGCATGGGACCAAAGCATGCATGAAATCGTAAGCACTAGCAAACCGAATGAAGGGAGCATCAGCAAACCGTTTGATCACCTAGACCTACAGCGAGACCAAGATCGTTTGAGTTGGCTTGCATGAAGATTGTATGAGGACCGCATGCAATGCAAACTATTTGATAAAGCAGATCGTGAAGACCGAATGATAAAGCGAATGCAAGATAACGCAGATCGTGAGGATGTTCACTCGGTTTCCAACATGAACAGAGCAAAGACCGTTTGGTCACATTTGCATGAAACCATTTGGAGATGTGCATGTAAGTCCAAAACCATTTTTTCTTATTAGAGAAAAACTGTTAGAGAAATATATCCAAGATTGTTTGGTCTTTTGTTCAACATACAAGACCGAATGGATTTGATATATTCTAAGATTGATAGAGCCAAACTGTATGGAAAAGAACCTATGGGACCGTTTGGGCACTTGCCTGGCAAACCGTTTTGTCACATTTGCATGAAACCATTTGGAGATCTGTACAAGACCATTTAGGCTATTGATCCAAGACCGAATGGTCACTTGCATATCAATACCGTTTGGTAATTTGCATCCCAAACTGAATGGAAGACAATATCAAACCGTTTGAAGATATTTACCAAACTGTATGAAGCACAACATCTCAAGACCATTTGGTCATTTATACTGAAGACCGTTTGAACTTAAAAACAACCAAACCATTTGATAAAATATCTCAAAAACATATGGTCAAATATAACCAAAACTGTTTGGACTCACACCAAAAACATGAGGACGAGACCCGAGCCTATAAATAGGACCAGCAGGGTCCTCATTTGGGGAAAGGTTCTGGGACGCCGACATGTTGCCTGTACACTGGTCTGATCCTTCCACTGCCACTTCACATGTCGTTCCTACTGCAACTCAAGGAGACTAAGAAGAGAAGGAAGGAGGAGTGAGAAACACTGCCTAGACTGTCTTGGCATCCCTCATTCTTCCAGATCTGCTCTGACATGACATAGAAGACTGCATCATCTTCACCGAGTTGCGACTACCTTCTGCATCATGCTCATGGTAGAATCTTCTCTCTTTCTTATTCTTCTTGTTTCTCGCATCATGAGCGTGTAGTTCCTTTTCACTGGGGTGCGGGGACTAGCCCCGTTTCCCATGCAATTCAAGTCCTTACATTTAACATTCTAAGGAAATGTATATAACTTTTCATTTCATTGCTAATTGATATACTTGTAGTTGATTACCTGCTTGCTTTCATCTTGTTCTTATCTTCGTAGTGTAGAATGTCAATTAATGAGGTAGACTCCTTGACGAGAAATTTGATAGGGGTTCCATGAGGTGGCAAGTGTGTGAACCGTGAGGGGATGAGCCATCTAGCCTATGGTGACGCTTCTGTGGTCTAAACATCCCTCAGGGAGGACCACAACCTTAGTTGGATGTTGTATCTTCTTATTAATTATCGATATTTGCTTGTAGACTAATTTCCTACATGCGTGTCGATTAGCACGGTTGACTCCTGGACTAGAAATAGAATGGGGTTCCTTGAGGTCGTACGTGTATGATCTATTAGGGGATGAGCCATCTAGCCCACGGTGACGCTTATGTGGTCTAAACATCCCTTAGGGAGGACCACAACCTTTGTTGGATGTTGTATCTTCGGAACCGTAAGTACATGATCTGAATGGCGACGAGAAATTGGATGCCTAAGGGGATGCTTACACGGGCATAAACATCCCTCCAGGAGGGTTCGCATCAGTTCCATTTGGATAGTTAGATGCTTGCCTGGATGTTATGTGTTTGGATGTATTTGCATGTGCAGCGGTGGTGAAAATTGATACCATCCCAGCAATTCTATATCATTTAATCTAAAACAAACTTTCATTCTGTTCGTTTAGTTTTCTGCAATTAGTTTAAATAACCTCAACCAAATCAATCATTCTAAATATTCGTCTCATTTGAGCTAGATTCGATTGACAAAGATTCTTCAAAATGTTGTCCTTTGGGATTCGATCCTTAACTATACTGCGATAAGACACGTCCTCTTGCGGGTGGTATTATTGCAAAAGGTTTTGGTAAAAGCTCGGGGATTTCAACCCCGAGTGAATTTGTTAGTGCGATATTTGCCACATCAAATTTTGGCGCCGTTTCTAGGGACAATGGGATCAGTTAGTCAAATCTATTTCTTTTAAGGCTAATCTAGGATTTTTCTTTGTGAAACCATTGATCATCTACTTGAATTTCACTCTACTCCATCAATCTTACTTCAAATATTTTTATTTCAGGTACTTCAAGAAGGACTAGTGCATGCACCATTTGAATAGTCCCGGACTCACTTCCAGCTTTGATCTTGAGATAGACATAACCTTTCATCATCAAAATAGAGAAAACCAAGCAAGAATGACTCAAGAGGAGGAAATAGCCCGAAGGGTAGCACAAACCCTTAATGTGCAGAGAGAAAGGCTCATGCAAGAAGCCAGAGTTGCGGTTCAAGTAGAAATCCAAGTAGCGCAAGCAGCGGCGCAAACAGCAGAACTACAAAAGGATCTTAGAGAGTTCTCAATCCCCAAAGCTGCAAATGTTTGTCATCTAGTACAACCTCCTCCCATCAATGATGCCAGTTTTGAGATTAGGGCACATTGGATTACATTGCTTCAAAATAGCCCATTCTATGGCAAACAAGGAGAAGATAGTCAGGAACATCTTTTGAGGTTTATTGATCTATGTGCTATGAAAAAGAAAAATGGAGTATCTGACGATCCCATTCGTCTTTGTCTCTTCAAGTATTCACTTGCTAATAGAGCAATAAGTTGGTACAATTCATTGCAAAGTGAACCCATCACCACTTGGGAACAACTTCAAAATGTATTTCTGGAAAAGTTCTACCATAGCAACCACCTCAGTTTTCATAACAGCAGCAACCTCAGTTTTCAGAGCAGCATCCTGACTCTTCCACCCAGCCGATGGACATCCCTGACATTGTCAGCCAGTTCTTCTCTGATCAGGAGGGCGGCAACTCTTATTTATGATCACATCGATTATAGATACCCATTTATGAACTCCATAAGTTCAATTGATGCAATGAGGACACTGCTGATTTCAAGCTTAGGGGGAGCACAACCGGCCGATAGTTGTAGTTTTTCTTTCAACTTTTTTTTATTTGAGTCAGTTGTATCATGTGTTTTACTTTTTATTCCTTATTCTTTTCCTTGATGGTAAAAATTAATATGACTTGAGACTATCTTGTTAGAATGACCCCCCCCCTTGTATGCTGGAATTATTCTGTCCTTTATGTGTCTTGGCTACATGAAAAGAAAAATCAAGAGCATGTATGAATGAATTGGAAACTACAAAATCCCCATGTACATGATTTTGCCTTGTGTTTGTTATTTGAAATCTCAAATTTTTTACATCCTTGATTTCTGAATACACGTAACAGTTCCAAATTTTAAGTGAATGAATCAACTTGGCAACATTTAATAAAATATGGGATACTCTTGCCAAACCTTTAATGCATCTACAATAAATTTTTCAGTGAAAAACTTTCAAAAGATTGATTTAAATCTTGCTAGATTTAACATTCTTGTTGACTCTTTGGTGTTGTACAATCAATAGTTTATCTTGACCCCATAAAAGATGGCAAATAGCCCACATATTATGCTAGCCTAGTGTGAGTCCGATCTGGCAATGATGGTTAGGTGATATAAAAATCAAGAGGATAAAAACAACACCCCAATCGGCTTTCCTCGTGAGCGTAAGCCTAAATTAGCAGCCGAATGCCGGAACCCAAAAATTCCATCATCGTATCCTTAAGAAAAAGAGTGCAACTAAGTATTGTTAATGTCAGCATTGGTTTCAACATCTTATATCTGTACTAGCTGAAAACTTTGTAATGTACATGCACTGATTGTTTGGCTCGATTATCCAAATTCTATTTAATGTCGTCTAGTTGATCATTTCATTTGTTTTGGAACCAACCCTGCTGGACTGAATTTCTCTATCTTAGATGTTGAAAATTTGAGATGACAATAAAGAACACAAGCACAATGTGCATGGTTGGTTGAGCTGATTGCATACCTTCTTTTCTTTTAATCCATGCATAAACTTGATTTTTCTTCTTGAATGTAACCTTGTTCTTTTTGCTTAAGGACAAGAAATAGTTCAAGCTTAGGGGGATTTGTTGTGTGAATTCTAAATCATCTTTTCACATACTATCTCTCACAAATTTGGTTCATTCTGATTTTATTTAGCCTCTTTTCATATTACTTTTTCCATCTTTTTGTTACTTTACTTATCGCATAACTTGCATTGCAGATATGTCCCAAAAGAACTTATTTCAGAGCTTAATTCTGCTAAAACAGCAGAATGCACAGCGTGCAGGACAAATGCACGGCGTGCATCACTTTAGAAGAAGTTTTGTTTCAACCAAACAGCAGAATGCACAGCGTGCAAGACAAATGCACATCGTGCATCACTTTATAAGAAGTTTTGTTTCACCTAGACAGTAGAATGCACGGTGTGTTCGGGCCTCAAACACGGCGTGCGAGTTTCCAGAAATGTACAGAAAAGCATGTGCACGGCATGCACTCAATAGCACGGTGTGCACCTGGAGCATCAAGCAACCAAGAAAACTTATGGAAAGTCATACAGCATGCATTTCTTATGCGCACACCATGTGTAGTTCAACTTGGAGCAACCTGTCACTATTGGTGCACGGCGTGCACCTGCAATTTCAAAATTTTGAAAAATGCAAGTTTGTGTTTAAATGAAGAAGGGAACGGAAGGGGCAGTTATGTTGCATTTTGAAAGGTTTTTCTCATCCCAAGCCAGAGGAAAACAAAGGAGGGAGATTTTGGGGGAGATCGAAGGTGGTTTCTTGCAAAAAGAAGCCATTTCTTCTTCTCTTCTTCTCCGTTGTCTTCTCCAAGGTGCAGCCAAGCTTCCCCAACTCCGTGTAGCTTCTTGGGAAAGGAGCTAGTCCATTTTAGAGCAGCTAGAGAAGGAGAATTTCCTCCCCAAGTCGTAATTCCTCCTTCTTGTGGTTACAACTTTAGATCTCTTTGTTTTTCCTCCTCTAGATCATGTTTAGAACTGAATTTTCTATAACAAATCTACAAGGCATGGTTATGGATGAGTAATTCTCTTTTTCTTAGGCATGGGAGAGTAGCTCCCATGTCATAGCATGTATGGAACAAGTGATTTCATACTAAATACTATGCTTCTTATTTTTCTACCATGAATGTACCGGTTTATTTATCTCTTGCATGTATTGCTGGCCACCTTATATGCATGTTTTCTGCATTCTTGCTCGATCTGAGAGGATAGGTAGGAATGTATTGAGGTACCCTTCGTGGCAACTCTTTCTCTACTACGGGAGTGGAGAGAAATGAGTTGAGGAACAGGTTGTGATCAAAAATGAAATTTATGCATGAGAGTGCATCTTTGTGTTGCGATCGTGGCACTTGCATCGGGCGGTGAAGTGTAACACAACTTTTCCTTTAACAAGGGCTTATGTATGTTTAAATTATCATCTTCCTATGATATGCTATGATATGTGAGTGGAATTCTAATATCCAAGATCCATTAATATCTAAACCTAAACTTTTCTAGTAATCTTTTCGTTGTTAGTTTTAATCTGAATTTTCTGCAATTAGATAAGCTTCACCATCTCTTTTAAACTGATCTAGATTGTTGAACTTTAGTGTTGTTGCGCTCAATTAATTGCCTAAGCTCCTTGTGTTCGACCTCGACTATACTTCCTCCATATACTTGTGGAGATTGGTTAAGTTGGGTAAAATATCCTTGTTTGGATAAAAACTCGTTAGTCTAAATATAACCAACAACAACAAATCTTCCTCAAATAATTATCTTATATTATACCTTCAACCATACTTTTGGATCAAAACGATCCATAATTGAGTTACCAATTACAAGATTTAGGGTCCAATTTCTATAAAACAATCAATGTCCTCAAATATTATATTTGGTACCAGAACCCTAAAATTGGAGTCATCACATTCACCTCACCTTATAAATAATTTTTTCCTCAAAATTCAGAATTCTCATACTTCAGGTGATCTCAAGGATTCTCTATTATCTCTTGGCCACCACTTGTAGGTGCTAAGATTTTCATAATTATTGATGTGCCTATGTTGTCTAATTAGGATATTAAATCATGTAAGGTGTACCCACCCCACCTGATATAGGTAAAACATCTTATTTTTTTAGAAATTATAGTACCACTTATTGTCTTAGTCAAGACATGGCATTATTATATAGTAGAATTCACATTCCCATAATCCGCTGAGAATAAGGGCTTGTTCATGCTTTTGAAAAGATGTGCATGAATTACTCAAGGTTTCATCTTTCACCCTACTAATCATAAGATGATGTCAAGGAGTCATGCCATTATTCTTTTTGGAATTATCTGACTTAACATCTTTAATGTGGTTTATGATCAACATCATACTAGGATTTCAACATTATAGGGAATTGATCTTCATATTTACAAACTAGGGTTTTCATTTTATTTCATGAGAGTTATCCTCAAACCTAGAAGAATCTATTTAGAATGATTCAGGTTAAGAACTATATTTTATGATCATGAAATTTATGATCCACAGATATCTTTACTTGAATGTCATGATTTCAAACTTACTTTTTTCATGTATTGTATGAAGGGAGGATATTGTACTAAGTCATAATTATCATCATTTCAAACTTATATCTTTCATATATGGTAGGGTAAATTATAGAATAGGTCAAGTTTATCATAATCCTAAACTTGGATAGCATATGTATGATATAGGAAGGAATTATATAATAGGCCAAGCTTATATGGAGTGACTCCTCGTATATAAATCATGTATATAGATCAAGTGAGGTTTCTAGTATCATATATTAAGAAAGAGAAGTGGGAGGAACAAAATTTATGAGTATCTTATGCACAAGAAATTTTACTCTTAGAACCAGAGTTTCATATATCACCTCACTTGCAGCTAATGATGAGATTCACAAACATATGTCATTCAAGCTAGGACTGAACTCAATAAAAAGGATTGACTTTCTCATTATAAGTTTTCTACCCATAATTTTATTTTTACCCAACTATCACATATAGGTTTAAATCATACAAGAGGACTCAACTCATCTACTCAGGAGTAACCCAGCTTAGGACGCATCATATCATATATATCACATATTTTCATATATTGGGGGTAGGTCCTATGACACTCTCCCTATGGGTCTCACTCTCTTTGGAGTTCACCATGTATCTTGTCCTAACACAAGGTCCCCCTTTGTAAAAGAGCTTGAGGCTCATGCATATTCAACCTTATCTTAACTTAGCTCATCTTAAGTAAGAAAAGAGAATGTACTCTCATCATCAAGACTTAGCTTAAAATCTTCAAATTTGAGATCAGAACTCATATAAAACATAGATCTATAGAAAGAAACATATGTCATCAGATATCAACCTAGGATACCATCATCCATACTAATATCACTTACCATTTTACTCTCTATATATCACATATCTTGATGAGGTTGTAGACATCTACTCTATAACTACTCTCTCTTCTAGACTGATGTCAATCTCTTTCACTAAGATTATACGAACACCTATTACTCTCCTATGTGAGGGATACATTTTTATATTTACATAAATATAACAAAATATTATATATTTTTTCTCTGAGAAAGAAAACTTTGAAGACAACTGTCGAGGCTCAAGCCGATTGGAAAACAAAACTAAATTAGAAAAAATGAGTGTCCCATATACAGTAGATAGTCTAGTGATATCTAACCTAGTGAAATGGTGAGAACATGATATAGACTAGTGCAGCTAACCAATACATATCATTTCTATATGGAAAGGGTTTGACACACTTTTCTAAACTTAGTTCTATAACATCTAGGTTCTAACTTAGAGGCTAAGTCAGACCTTATTCTTATAAAACAACTTGCTAAGTTTCTAGGTTTAAAGGGAAAGGTGAAATTTAATTTTATGTTTCATGATGAGAAATTGTTAGGTGTAGCTATTGTTCATGCTCTGATACCAACTGTAATGTCCCTAAATTTTTTCCTTCTCAAAACCCCATGAGGTTGAGAAGACAAAATCTAAAAATGTTGGACAATCATATCACAGTGCGTTACAGAAGCAATATTTACATACATGAACATTCAACATAACATACACCATAACATTTTCAACATTCAACATGTATATTCACAACATAAATTATTATGACTTACATTTACATATTGAGAAGAGAAATTTTACAGGTTTGAACATGTATGCTAACTAGGACCTTGCACAAAAGGTAAACTTGTACAACTACTCACTCCCATCTTTTTCTCCCATGCTAGTTCTAAACCTAAAACATACATGCAATAGTCAATCAACACAATGTGTTGTGTACGTGGGTGAAAGATACATATATATTGTGCTTACATATTTGAAAATTTTGAGTAATAGGAAAACATATCACACTTCACATTTTCTTTCCCCTTGGGCTATGAGGATCCCTGCCCCTTGGGCTATTGGGTTGTTCCGACCTTTATATATATATATATATATATATATATATATATATATATATATATATATATATATATATATATATATATATATATATATATATATATATATATATATATATATACAGAGAGAGAGAGAGAGAGAGAGAAAATGTAAACACTTAGTAACTACAAACCATCCTATTTTCTTTTATGTTTGGCGAAAAATTTACTACTAATATGCATCCAAGAATTTATATGCAAATATAAGCATCCATCATATCATAATGCATTCATGAAAACTAGTCTTATACTTAATAAAACCCATGTACCTGAGTTCAGAGATTCCTATTTATATTCTGGATCATCTAAATCTCTAGTCGTCACCTGATTAATAACAATTAATTTATCATTAATACAAGATTCAACATTATTATAGTTAATTAGGTCCAAATTGGGGTTTTAACCAAACCTAGGTTCAAATGAGTTTAAATGTGTATCTGATATTTTTCTACTATTCAAGATGTCATATTAAGGTTCTGGCCTAATTTTCATATTGTTCTGATGATTGGTCTATTTTCAAGAACTAATACGAGGTTTTAACCATCTAATTATGCATTAATAAGAAGGACCAATTATTTTGGCATAATGCTTAGATCATAGGTTTTATTTAGCATCCAAACGACATTAGGATTCAAGAGTAATTTTTTCAAATTTAATGCCCACTATATGCTAAGTATACTATTTAATTCATCTTAAAATAAGTATTATCATCTATATTAGAAACATGCATTTTGATTTATTCAAAATACAGATCTGAGGATCCAGTAATATAGAGGATGTTTTTCTAATTTTGAGTGGATTTTTTGGGGATTTATAGGCCAAATGAGCTATAGATAAGGAAATTTCTAAGAAAGGTCATTTTTTGTATATTAAAAGTATTCTACCTTGCCATTACCTGAGGTGGCCACCCCTAATTGGCCCATGCTACAAGGCTCAACTCCCTAGTGCATATCCTTGGTTGGTTTAGTTGGGTCATAACGACTGGTTTGTTTGATTGGAAGATGGACAATCCTGGCTGCCCCTCTTCCTCGTGTTGATGACATGATGTGGTCATTTTCTCTACATGGATGATCGCAATTCGCCAGTGCCACCCCAGCAATCTTCTATTTTCTTCTCTAGCATGAGCGCCATCACATGGAGGAAGGCCCAGTGGAGCTCCATTGCCCACATGCCATCTCTGCATACATATCTAGGCCTACCTTCAGATCTGTTGAGCTCTCAGGGAATGAGGTAGAGAGAGAAAGGGATAGATCTCCTACATACTCAACAACGACATGATAGTGAGCCAGTGATGGGAGGTGAAATTGGGGGTCTTTTATGCTTGCAATCCCTTGGTCTATAACCACATCAAGATGATCATAGGTCCTCTTCAAGGTGGATGGCATCCTCCATAATCTGTCAGTAGTTCTCCCTCAGATTTGCCTCCCCCCCTTTGGTGACCATGGCGGGGATCGGCCCTTCAAAACTAGGTGCAGAGGAGGCAACATCCCAATTTGGGTCTTCTCCTCCGTGATAGGTCTCCGCTAATGTACCCTCCTCTCTACACCTTTATAGCTTCTTCCTACTGCAACATGTTGTGTAAGGTAGTGGTGAGGTGAGAGAATTAAACACAAGGGGTTGTTATCTCTCTGCACTCCACCCTAAAGCCCTTGTGAGGTGTTGTTTAGATCCGAGATGTGCAGCTGGTTAATAACTTTGTCCATTATTCCCAGGACCTCAGAGTTGACTACTTCATTAGGGATCGACTGATGACCACCTCATCCTAAACTATCGAATATAGGAGATGATGGATCCTCATCCCATCGAGCCCCACATGACACTCCAAATATAGGCTCATCAAATATTTGAGTGACTACAATCCTCAATTCATCTCATTTACATGCTATATCAAAACCTTATAACTTAGTGTAGGGGCACAATGTCTTCCTCAAGTTTTGACCATAGGCTACTAGTCATTTAAGTTACCTTTTATCAAAGATTGCTACCAAAAATCCAATCTGTATTCACATGATATTGATCCTTTCTAAAGGCACATATATAGTTAAATTTATTCCCAATGCATATAAAATGAATTAGCAAAACACCACAGTACAAGTTCCATCATGAACTCAATTGGAATCATAAATGCCATTGATTGAATTCCTTACTTTGTAAGTACTCACATATTCTTTATTAAGTGACATCGACAATTCGTGGGTTCACCTAATCTTCCTCAAATAGTTATCTTATATTAGACCTTCAACCATACTTTAAGATCAAAAGGATCCATAATTGAGTTACCAATTACACAATTTAGGGTCCAATTTCTATAAAACAATCAAGGCCCTCAAATATTATATTTGGTACCAAAACCTTAAAATTGGGCTCATCACATTGTTCTTTGAAATAGCCAATATTATGTTGTAGGCGGACAGGGGGTCCTTGTATCTAGAGGTGATGCGAGAATATTGCATGGTGTCTTACATCAGAACCATGAAATACCCAAATCGCACAATTGACTTTGACACTCCACCATCCGTTATAAGATAAATAGTGGAAACAATTCGACACTCTTATCCTAAGAAATTATCAATGCATATTTGATGAATCATAAATCACTCTTCATGTTGATTATTTAGAAAAGTGTAGAGAAGTTATAAAATTAATACCATTTTGCTACATCAAGCACTTTGAAAATTTGGGACTACTACTCCCTCATTTATCCCTTCTCTCAAGTGCCTTCCACAACTTGAATTGAAGTCTCCATCACCGCATCATAGATATTTTTTTCTTACTATAGATTGAAATATAATCTCTACATTCTTGAGTTGTGATTAAGAACAATAACAGATGAAAAATCTAAAGAACCATTGAGCAGAATTTGATAGACTAATGATGATATAAGAGGAATATTTCCAAGCTTGTTTCAAACAAAATATGCATGGAGGAAGGAGCATTTCTAGTGGCACAACCCTAAAGATAGATAAATATCAACATGACTATAGTAGTCAAAAAGGAGGTAATGAAACTTTTATTTCCATACATTATTTATGCTATATCCAACTCTAAAGTGGCTAAGATCATGTGAGAACCAATCATACTAAACAAGGTTACTCAAAACAAAGCATGTGGTCAACTATTAAACATCTAGATAACCAAAAAATAGGGTAAATTAAAGCCAATTTCAAGATCACCAAAATGCTCAAAAACATTTGCATAGAAGACAAACATCATTCATATATTCATATTATGCCAAATATCTTTACAACTTCTTTGTGGCCTCAGCCATAGCTTATACATATATAGAAGAATATTATCCATATATAAACATCAACATGCTACTTGAAAACTCAAGTCGATTAAAATATCATATATAAACTCTCTTACCATGATCTAAGAGTATGACTCTAGGACACACTAATCCTCTAACAACTTCTCTAAGGTCCATCACCATATATCCTCCTCACTGCCAAGGGTCCACTGTTGTTGTTGCCAATCACCTAAAAAGATATGGTGACCCACGAGGTGAGACCCATGTCTGAGAGATATAACTTTCAATGTCGCTTATTGATTACAACAAGTTAAGTAATTAAATAGTTTAAGTAGATTAAGCATATTAAATAGATAGGCATTGTAAGGGATATGATTAACAAGGTACATAAAAGGGTAGATAGCAACTATCATCATAAACATTGCTAACAATATAAGTAGTGTAGTGGCATAAGCATCTTAACATCATGAATAAGTATAGAAGCATGAGTATACCTAGAAATATTAGTATGTATATCAGGTTGAGAAGATCTACATCATAAGTAGAACTAACAACATAAGCACAACTATTTCTATAATTATGATTAGTAGTTTAAGAATCTCTAATTACATAGGCATGACTAGTTGTGTAAGCATAGTTAATAGCATGAGATAGTTAATATCATAAACAACTTTAGTAGTATATCTAACAATAGACCATGGCTACTTCTCTTATGGAACTATACTTCACCTATATGTGAAAAGAGCAATCAAGGATTATCTTTCAATATAAAGCATTGTGTATAACCCTAAACAGATATGCTACACGATTATATTACATCGTTTATTAAGCCCTGGGGAAAGTGAGGTATACCACTCAAACTCCAACTGACCATTGTGAAGTGCTATTTAGTTTCGTACAAGATCTAGGAGCACCAGCATCCTAAGATCTCCCACCCTCAATCAGTCCAAGTGAAAAGATAGTGGCATAATAGTCAAGTTGTCTGTAGTGACATATAGTCAAGCTGCTAAACACTGGCCCGTCCTTGGTATAAACATCACGACGCCCAAAACTAGGTTATACACACATGTATTGCCAAGGCACAAATCACAGTTGTTCTCACTGTTGTCTCACACAATCACATATACAATATCCAAGACACGGCCACAACCGTTCTCCATCACCTTGGGATCAGGTCGTCAAGGTTTACTCTCCTTGCACCCCGCAAACTCAACAATATGTTCTTTGAGATTCCCATAGGAATACTCATTTCCCCATCTAGCAAGTTCTGACACTGGAATGGTTCTACGACATAGGGCACTACATGATTAGGGTTTCACTTGATTAGTTAATTCCAATTGGGTGAATTAAGACTGAATTAAACATGTGTACATACAAACTCTAATATGTTTCTAGCAAGCATTGATATATAACAACTCCAGAAGATATAAAATTTATGAGATATAATTCTGATCACAACACCACATGATACTATTTCATTTCCATTCATGAGACCACACTTGTCATCATACCAGCACAAGATATAAATCCTTGTCACATCATGGATAGGATTACACCTCCATTAGGGCTCAACCATGCCCAAAGGTCAATAAGACCATCACATTATAATTACCTGCAAAAACATCATTATCTTTCCATTCCTTATCAAAGGATCAACAAACCATCACCATATTATGATACACATATTCAACATAGCATTGCATTAAAGAGCTAACATATGTTCATAGGATAACACTGTAGAGTTATTTTAGCATTGATGAATGCATATTCATCTTAGTCTAATCGCCTCGTTTGGCCCAATTTTGATTGCATTCCTGCATTTATTGGCTTTATCTTATAATATGTGCTTTTACTTGTCTTAACTGCTTTATTGAGCTTTTATTGGCCATATCTTCTTATATGCGACTTATCTTGGTTTGATCAATTTGATCACAAATTTAATTGTATTTTTGACATGTCAATTTGGAGCTTGTGGGACCAGCTTCCACTACCAACAAACCTCTTTGGGCCTTGGATTAGGCTTGGTCAAAGTAGGTCCACGGATCCGCCTCCACTCCTTCTCAAGGGCCGAATTGGGCCCAAAGCTTGGGTCGGCCCTTTGGATTCCTTACGTGGCTGCAGTGCCCGTGAATCTCCTGTACTTCTACCCTAAAATGTGACCCCCGCTACCCTCTTCCTCACACGCATGCCGCAGGTGATCAACGCTCATCTCAGTATCTACGACCGTGGGTTTGTTAGTTGCGAAATGGTCCCTCTGCCCGCGGTCTCTCCAGAGCCGCGACCTGCAAACTACCGCGCCCGCGGAAATACCCGTGGCCTGCCTCCGATTACCCGCGACCTGCCTCCCTCCATCACGACCCACCGTCACCGCAGAAAGACCCATCACCAACCATCAACAACGCTCAGCTCCCCACGACACCCTGGATCGTGACCGCGATTCCAGTTTGTCGATACCTACAGACTCCCACCTGTGCACCCTCTCTCCACCTACGCTCGAGGCAATGATGACCTAATCCCTCCTTCTGTGTCTGCCTTCACCCTGCCCCCTGCCGCTCTCCTCTTCCTACAGCAGCGGCAACCTTCCACTTCCAGAGATCGCGACTCTCCTCTCCACTTGAACCTTCCCTCCTCATCCCCATCGTGAGCAGCTCCTCCTTCCTCATCACCTGTAGACCTGGTCGAGGTGCATCACCAAGCAGCGACCCCGCACAGCTGCCCACGACCCAGCTACCTCCATGTTCTGCCCTCGCTCCTTCACCTATGCCAGGTCATGGCTCTTCCTCACACAGAGCAGCACATTGTCACGACCACGACAAAGGTCGCGACCACGACAAAGGTTGCGACCACGACATTTTTCGTGACCACGACAAAGGCCGCGACCATGACAAAGGCCGCGACCACGACAAAGGCCGCAACCACAACATTCGCCGCGACCAAGACAAAGGTCGTGACCACGACAAATGCCGCAACCACGACATTCGCCACGACCACGACAAAGGCCGCGACCACAACAAAAGTCACGACCTCGACAAAAGCCACGAACCACTGCAGAAATGACAAGGTCGCGATTTTAAGTCAGTGCCCAGTCTGCCTATAAATAGAACTTGACTCCAGTCAGTCAAATCATCATCTCCAAACATTGTTAGGCTGCAGGATTGTCTTGGGCCTAAGGAGACGATCTCCATAGCCAAGAACCTACCCCCATGGTGGTTTTGCGGCCTATTCACCCAGATATCGAGTGAAGACTCATATCTGCAAGCCACCTCATTTAGATCTAGATCTGGATCTAGATCTGATGCATCTACGCCATTTCTATGCTTCCATCTCGTCCACGAGCTGCTCCTACTACAAGCAAGGTCCACGAGAAGAAAGAGAAGGTGGAGAGAGCATATGTGCCCCGTCTTCCGTGGTGTTCTTCTCTCTTCGTCCAGATCTGCTCTGACGTCGTGTAGAAGACCGTTTCTACACCGAGCAGTGATCATCTTCTTCACTATGCTCATGGCAAAAACTTCTCTCTCTCTTATTATTCTTGTTTCTCTCACCATGAGCGAGTAGTTTACTTTCACTGGGGTGTGGGGACTAGCCCCACTGCCCATGCTTACATATCTCACTGTTAAATATTCCATGGCATGTATATAATCTTTCATTTCGTTGTTAATTGTCGATGAGTGCTTGTGGATTGATCACCTGCTTGCATATATCTCGTTCGTTTCCTATGTTGTGAGAACTTCTATTCGTAGGTTTTGAATGTCGATTAACGCGGTTGACTCCCAAACTAGAAATAGAATGGGATTCCTTGAGGTCGTAAGTGTATGATCCGTGTGGTGACGAGCCATCTAGCCCACGGTGACGCTTCTGTGTGCCTGACACCTATATAGGGGGCCCACAGCTTCATTTGGATTTCTGTATCTTCGAAGCCGTAAGTACATGATCTGGATGGTGATGAGACATCTGATACCTAAGGTGATGCTTACGCGGACCTGACGCCCGTACGGGGGGTTCTGCAGTAGCTCTATTTGAATGGTTATATCTTGCCTGGATGTTTGATGTTTGGATGTGATTGCTTGTATAGTGGTGGTGAAACCTGGGACCATCCTAGTGATTTCCATCATTAATCTGTAATCTACCTTTAATCTTGTTCTTTTACTTTTCTTGCATTTAGTTTAATTAAACTCAAATCAATCAACCTTGTTCTAAATATTAGTCTTGATTCAACTAGATTTGACTAGACGAAAGATTCTTAAAAACGTTGTCCCTTGGGATTCAATCCTCAGCTATACTGCGATAAGACTCGTCCTCTTGCGGGTGGTATTATTGCACGTTGTTTTGGTTAAAAACTTAGGGATTTCAACCCTAAGTGAGTTTGTTAGTGCGATAATATAAGCCACGTAAAATTCTGGCGTCATTGCCGGGGACAACGGAATCATCTAGTTAGATCTAGTTCTTTTGAGGCTAATTTAGATTTTTCTTTTACTTTTGATATTATCGATCATATATACTTGAATTTGGTTCTACTCCATCCATCTTACCAGCAAAAGATCTTTTTATCCTAGGTACACACAAAGTCTAGTGTATGTGCCGCTCAGACAGTCCCGGACTCGCTGCTAGCTTTGACCCTGAGATAGACAGAACCTTTCGCCGTCAGTATAGAGAGAACCAAGCAAGAATGGATCAAGAGGAGGAAATTGCTAGAAGGGTAGCTCAAGCCCTTAATGCACAAAGAGATAGGCTTATGCAAGAGGCCCGAGCTGCAGTTCAAGAAGAAATCCAAGCTGCTCAAGCAGCAGCTCAACAAGCTGAGCTACAAAGAGACCTTAAAGAATTCTCGATCCCTAAAGTTGCAGACGTTCATCACCCAGTGCAACCTCCTCCCATCAACGCTTTGAATTTTGAGATAAGAGCGCATTGGGTCACTTTGCTTCAAAACAGTCCTTTCTATGGTAAGTAAGGAGAAGATAGTCAAGAACATCTTCTGAGATTCATAGACCTATGCGCCATGACAAAGCAAAATGGAGTCACTGATGATGCCATCAGACTCTGTCTCTTCAAATACTCTCTGGCCGATAGAGCCATGAGTTGGTATAACTCCTTGCAATGTGAACCCATCACCACTTGGGAACAACTTCAAAATGTTTTTCTAGAAAAGTTTTATCCACCTTCTCTCACCTATGAAATTAGGGGCCAAATAATGCAATTCACCCAGGCCCCTGGAGAATCCCTAGCTGAAGCATGGGAAAGATACAAAGAGCTTCTACGCAAGTGTCCACATCATGGCATCCCAAAGAATCAGCTCATTGAAATCTTTTATAGAGGTATAGACGATGATATCAAGAGGTTTTTGGATTCCTCGTCTGGAGGAAACTTCATGCGTCAGAGTTATGATAGCGCATGGAAGGTTGTCACCCTTGGAGATGAAAACTAAGCCAACTGGGGTAGACCTGTTGGCAAAGGAGTGCTGAAGGTAGCTATGGCTGAAGCAACACCCGAGTACAAGTCTATCGTTGAATCTCTCAAACTCCTTGTTGCAAAGCAAGACCATCTAGAATCATCTCTCGCAGCCTATGAAAGAAAATGTTTGCCCCCTCGACAACAAGAGCAAGTTAAGTCAGCTTCACTCTTCTGTGAAGCATGCAAAGGAATTGATCACTCTACTCTAGCCTGTAAAATTCTCTATGATGTTGTTTTGAGCAATACATGTGCCCAAGGAGATAATGGTCAAATGGAAAATCTAAATTCTATCAACACTATCCCTGGTCAAGGGTATTACAATCCGAATCAGAATAGGAACCATCCGGGTTTTCAATATGGAAATCCTTCTGGAGTGGAGAACTCACGACAACTTGGTTCAAATACTCAACAATGAGGCCCTTCAGGATTCCAGTATAACCAACAACCAAATTTCGGGAATCAAGGGAACTTTAGAGGAAACTACCAGAATAGAAACTACAACAATTATCAGAACAATTCTTAGTTTCAGAACCCCAACCAAGTCCCTTATCAACAACAACAACAAGGGCAACAAGCTGGTCCCATCCATCCTGATGACAAATTGTCAACTATTGAGAAGATGTTGCAGTCGCAATAGACTATGATAGCTAACCAGAAAGCCCATCAAAAGGCTATTGAATCTCAACTAGCTCAACTTGCAGCTAGCATGAAGCCACCTACTGGAACCATTGTCGGGCAACCTGAGAACAATCCTAAGCACCCAGAGCAATTGAAGGATGTCACCACTAGGTCCGGAAAAGACTATTCTGACCCCCTTATTAAGATACCAATGGCGGAAATAGACGATGATGACTCTGCGAATGTCCAAGACTCTACAATACCTGAGTATCAACTGAAGGAACAACCAACCACTGATAAGACAGACAAAGCAAGATTGGAGGAACCATCGACTGCAGAGGTAGAAGACACACCTGAGCTGGATGTGCCTGTATACAAGCCCCGTCCTCCCTTCCCAGCTCGTTTGAAGCAGACAAAGGTCGATACGCGATTCAACAAGTTTAAAGAAGCTATGAAGAAGCTTCATGTAGATATACGCTTTCTAGATGCACTGGAAGAGATACCAGCCTGGACTAAGTACTTAAAGTCTCTCCTCACAAGGAAGTACATACCCGAAGAATGCGAGACTATTAAGCTAGCAACAACCACTTCCGATATCATCCAGAGCAATATGCCCAAGAAGCATAAAGACCCGGGATCCTTTGGGATTTCATGTCATATCGGTGACTCCTCATGTAAGAAGGGATTGGCCGATCTCGGTGCTAGCATCTCTATCATGCCACTTAGCCTGTGTAAGAGGTTAGGGTTTGCAGAACTTCTCCTGACTGGAATGACCATTCAACTTGCAGACAACTCTATGAATCTTCCCTTAGGAATCATCAAAGATGTCCCTATCAAGGTTGGAAAAGACTCTTATGTCCCATGTGACTTTGTCATCATGGACATAAAGGAAGATGCCAGATACCCTCTTATCTTTGGCCGTACTTTCCTCGCCACTACAAGAACCTTGATTGATGTTGAAGCAGGGACCTTGCTGCTCCGAATAGGGAAAGAAACCCTCAAGTTCAAAGTTTTTGAAAGCATGCGAAGACCGATCATGCAGGAAGAAGTCTATTTGACTGATTGCATTGAGCAAATGTCGCTCCTCACACAAGAGGAATATGAACAAGACGATCCTTTAGAAGTAGCTCTAACAAACCCATCTGTTGATAATTCCATCAGCAAACAAGTTAAGGATCATATCCTTCACCTTGAATCTTTTAAAGAAGATCCTGAAGCCATGTTTGAGGAACTCAAAGCTGTGAATGTATCTGAAGAGCCATGTGAGAAGCCAGAAGCCCCTGAAATGAAGCCCCTACCTGAGGGACTTAAATACGTGTTTTTGGATGATCTCAAAGTTTGTCCAGTTATGATAAACTCTGATCTAACGACCGAACTAGAAGATTGACTCCTGAATGAATTAAAGGAAAGAAAGAAAGCTATCGGCTACAAGATGAGCGATCTCACCGGGGTCAGTCCAGCGCTTTGTATGCACAAAATCCCTATGGTGGAAGACCACAGGCCGACTGTTGAGCATCAACAGAAGTTGAACCCTAATATGAAGGAAGTGGTCAGCCGCAAAGTCATAAAGTTGCTCACTACCGGAATCATCTATCCAATATCTGACTCACCTTGGGTGAGTCCTGTACATGTTGTTCCAAAGAAAGGTGGCACTACTGTGATACGGAGTGAAGATAATGAACTCATCCCCACCCGAACAGTAACCGGGTGGAGGATGTGCATCGACTACAGGAAGTTAAACAAGGCCACATGCAAGGATCATTTCCCGATGTCTTTTCTAGATCAAGTCTTAGAGCGATTGGCTCACCAAGAATACTTTTGCTATCTCGATGGTTACTCTGGATTCTATCAAATTCCTATACATCCATATGACCAAGAGAAAACTACATTTACCTACCCCTTTGGAACATACGCCTTTAGAAGGATGCCATTCGGACTCTGTAATGCGCCTGCAACCTTCCAACGTTGCATGGCAGCCATATTTGCCGGGCTAACCGAAACTATTATGGAATTTTTTATGAATTATTTCCCTATATATGGAGATTCATATGATTCGTGCCTAAGGCACCTCTCCCTTGTCCTCAAACGATGCGAAGAAACACATCTAGTGCTTAATTGGGAGAAATGTCACTTTATGGTGAAAGAAGGTATTGTCCTCAGCCATAGGGTCAGTAATCGAAGTCAACAAACAAAAGATTGAAGTGATTTCTAAACTCACTATCCCAACCAATGTAAGAGAAGTAAGTGCATTCCTTGGTCATGTAGGCTTCTATAGAAGGTTTATTAAGGATTTCTCTAAGATAACCAAGCCCATGACAAACTTGTTGCTGAAGGATGTTGATTTCCATTTTGATGAAGAGTGTATCAAGAGTTTTAACAACCTAAAGCATGCCCTTACAACAACACCCATCATTCAAGCCCCGGATTGGGATCACCCATTCAAAATTATGTGTGATGGCAGTGATTACACTGTGGGTGTCGTTCTGGGCCAATGTATAGAGAAGAAACATCATGTCATCTATTATGCATCGAAGACCCTTGACGAAGCTCAGAGGAACTATGCAACTACTGAGAAGGAACTCCTAGCAGTCATTTATGCCTTTGATAAGTTTAGATCCTACCTCATCGGTTCAAACGTGATTGTCTACACTGATCATGTTGCTATCCGTTATCTTCTAAAAAAGAAAGATGCAAAACCAAGGCTAATAAGATGGATTCTCCTATTGCAAGAATTTGATCTTGAGATTAGAGATAAGAGAGGCACAGAAAATGTTATAGAAGACCACTTAAGTCGTATCCACACTCTGGAAACTGAGAAGGTCCCAATCAATGACTCTCTTCCAGATGACCAGCTTATGAAAGTCTCAGAAGCTACCCCTTGGTACTCGGACTATGTGAACTACCTTGTTGCCGGTATCATCCACCCTGAGTGTACTGGCAATGCTCTAAAGAAATTCATGCATGATGTAAGGCAATATCACTGGGACGAACCGTACCTCTTCAAGCTCTGTGTTGATGGTCTCTACAGACGTTGTGTCGCTAAGGAAGAAGCCCAACTTATTCTAGAACAATACCACGCAGGCCCAGTCGGAGGCCATATGAGTTCTAAGAAAACTTCTTTGAAGGTTTTATAATGTGGTTTCTTTTGGCCGACCATATCCAGAGACGCTTACAATTTTGTTTTGTCATGTGACAAGTGTCATAGAATGGGAAACATTACGAAAAGAGATGAGATGCCACTTAATCTATGGCAAGAAGTCGAGATTTTTGATGTTTGGAGAGTGGACTACATGGGTCCATTCCCATCCTCACATGGATTTTCCTACATCCTAGTCGCGGTTGATTATGTCTCCAAATGGGTAGAGGCAATACCAACGGTTACTAGCGATTCAAAACCCATCATTAAAATGTTCAAAGATATCATTTTCCCCCATTTTGGAGTTCCACGCACTGTGATCTCCGATGGAGGTTCCCATTTTTTGGAAAGAAGCTTTGAAGCATTGTTGAGAAGATATGGTGTAACACACAAGGTAGCTTCCCCCTACCACCCACAAACAAGTGGGCAGGTAGAGGTTTCGAACCGTCAACTCAAAGCTATCATGGAAAAGACAGTAGGACGTAACCAAAAGGATTTGTCAGTGAAAATCAATGATGCCTTATGGGCTTACCGAACCGCGTTCAAAACTCCTCTTCGAACAACACCCTTCAGACTTATCTATGGAAAATCATGTCACCATCCCGTGGAACTAGAACATAAAGCATGGTGGGCAATCAAACAGCTAAACTTTAACATGAAGAAAGCAGGCGAAGCCAGGATTCTGCAACTTCAAGAGCTAGAAGAACTTCGGATGACGACTTACGAGAATGCATGAATCTACAAGGAACGCACGAAACTTTGGCATGATGGTCATATGAAGAGGAAGGACATTCAAGTGGGAGACCAAGTTCTGCTTTTCAACTCAAGACTGAAGTTATTTCCAGGAAAACTCCGTTCTTGATGGTCGGGACCATACATTGTCAAAAGCATCTATCCACATGGTGCATTTACCTTATGGAGTGAGAAGTCAGGTGATTTTGTGGAAAATGGCCAACGCTTGAAGAGATATTTCACCACAGCTGATACTAGCACTGATGAATTGATGAATCTGTCCAAACCAACATACTTACCAGAGAGCTAAAGAAATCATGTCTAGCCATCGACGTAAAACAAAGGCGCTTGTCGGGAGGCAACCCGGTCTTTAACTTAGCTTTTACTTTTAGTTTTGTTTTTAGAAAATTTTGCACCTGGTAGACAATGCATCGCAAGAAGTCTTAAGTTCTGATAGTTTCCATTTTTGAGATTTCAGATGGAGGACGCGTCGCCGAAAGGAATGCAACCACATCTAGTGGACCAACCGGCATGAGTTTACCCCTCCATCTCAGATTTAGAGTTTGCTCGGGACGAGCAAATTTCTAAGTTTAGGGTGGAGGGTGGGTGGTACGTACCTTACTTTCCACCTCTCCTATCCATTTCAGACTTAAGATTTCATCGTTGAATTTTCGTTGCAGTTTTGAGCATTTTTTTTCAAAAAAAAATCAAACTTTTCAACAGTTTTCATAGCTGTTTGTATAGAAACTTGATGAAGGTGGGACGTTTTTGTTTCAATCAAAGCCATTACCTAGCCGGATATCCTGTTTTCCCATGTAGTTTTGAATCATTAATCCGTCCTTATTCGAAGCGAAGCCTCAAGGAGAGCAATTTCTGAAATTGGCCAATGATTAGAAATCACTGTGTGAAGCTTATGAATCCTAACATCATGATCAATATATACGACAAGTATTTGTCGAACTGAGAGGGATCAAACACGTTGTGCTTCCTATCTGACTAGTGGAACAATAGCATGGAATCTCCACCGGATCCTCATCAAGTCATTATTTGAGAGGAGTATGACAAGGAGAATGACCCGGTGCACTGAATTGTAAATCAAGTTGCACTCTGATCTAAACTCTTTTCTACGCTTCTTCCATCATCTTCTTACCCCTCAGTTCATCAAAAACAAACAAAAATAGCCAATATAGTGCCAAACCCTAAGTTCGGGGTGGTACACTCTCTCTCTTTACGCTTCTTCCATACCCCTCGCTACGAAATAGGGGCAAATCGCCAAGAAAAGATGCCTAAGCGCATACAAAAAGAAATGCAATCTCGAGTCGAATAGAGGAGAGATACACACACAAAAAAAATGCAATCAATGAAATTGCAAATCATATAATAAAAATCTCGAGTCGAATAGAGGAGAGATTTATTTATTCCTTCCATACCACCCTTCACTCCCTTTTCCACCTACTGGCACAATAAATGCCTACTCACCAACATCCTAAAAACACCAGTCTCAGATCAGGTGCACACTTGTTGTTCTACAGGTATCTCTGGACTCTTACGAAACTCTCTGACATGCTTGATTTTGGAAAAAGTGGAGAGGAAGTGATATTGGGAAGCGAACTCGGAAACGAAGATATGGAAGAATGTGTTCTGTGATCTCAGGATGTCGAGACACTTAGTCATACCGAGCGGAAAAGTAATAATCATGATGTGAAGATGAGGCAATGACACGAGTTGAAAGTACGCTCTTGGCGATTGTTTCAGATTTTGAGTTACTTGAGGATGAGCAACATTTAAGTTTGGGGTATTTTGATGAATGCATATTCATCTTAGTCTAATCGCCTCGTTTGGCCCAATTTTGGTTGCATTCGTGCATTTATTGGCTTTATCTTCTAATATGTGCTTTTACTTGGCTTAACTACTTTATTGAGATTTTATTGGCCATATCTTCTTATATGCGATTTATCTTGGTTCGATCAATTTGATCATGAATTTAATTGTATTTTTGATAGGTCAATTTGGAGCTTCTGGGCCCAGCTTCCACTACCAACAAAGCTCTTTGGGCCTTGGATTAGGCTTGGTCAAAGTAGGTCCACGGATCCGCCTCCACTCCTTCTCAAGGGCCGAATCGGGCCCAAAGCTTGGTTCGGCCCTTTGGTTTCCTTATGTGGTTGCAGTGCCCATGAATCTCCTATACTTCTACCCTAAAACGCGACCCCCCCTTCCCTCTGCCTCACACGCACGCCGCAGGCGATCGACGCTCATCTCAGTACCCACGACCGCGAGTCTGTTAGTTGCGACCTGGTCCCTCCGTCAGCAGTCTCTCCAGAACCGCAATCTGCAAATTACCACGCCCGCGGCAATACCCTCGGTCTGCCTCCGATCACCCGCGACATGCCTCCCTCCATCACGGCCCACCGTCACCGCGGAGAGACCCATCACCAACCATCAAAAATGCTCAGCTCCCCACGACACCCTAGATCGTGACCGTGATTCCAGTTTGTCGATACCTGCAGACTCCCACATGTGCGCCCTCTCTCCACCTGTGCTTGAGGCAACGATGACCTAATCCCTCCTTCCGCATCCGCCTTCACCCTGCCCCCTGCCGCTCTCCTCTTCCTACAGCAGCGGCAACCTTCCACTTCCAGAGATCGTGACTCTCCTCTCCACTTGCACCTTCCCTCCTCATCCCCATCGTGAGCAGCTCCTCCTTCCTCATCACCTAGAGACCTGGTCGAGGTGCAGCACCAAGCAGCGACCCCGCACAACTGCCCCTGACCCATCTACCTCCATGTTCCGCCCTCGCTCCTTCACCTATGCCAGGTCATGGCTCTTCCTCACACAAAACAGCACATTTGCCGCGACCACGACAAAGGCCGCGACCACGACATTTTCCGTGACCACGAAAAAGTCTGCAACCACGAAAAAGGACGCGACCACGACAAATGTCGCAAACACGACATTCGCCGCCACCACGACAAAGGCTGCGACCACGACAAAGTCCGCGACCACAACATTTGCCGCGACCATGACAAAGGTCGCGACCACGACAAATGTCACGACCACGACATTCGCCGCGACCACAACAAAGGTCGTGACCACGACAAAAGTCGTGACCTCGACAAAAGTCGTGACCCGCTATAGAATGACAAGGCCGTGATTTTAAGTCGGTGCCCAACCTGCCTATAAATAGAACTTGACTCCAGTCAGTCAAATCATCATCTCCAAATGTCATTAGGCTGCAAGACTGTCCTGGACCTAAGGAGACGATCTCCATAGCCAAGAACCTGCCCCTGTGGTGGTTTTGTGGCCTGTTCACCCAGATCTCGAGTGAAGACTCAGATCTACAAGCCACCTCGTTTAGATCTAGATCTTCTACGTCTACGCCATTTCTACGCTTCCATCTCATCCACGACATGCTCCTCCTGCTGCGAGCAAGGTCCACGAGAAGAAAGAGAAGGTGGAGAGAGCATATCTACCCCGTCTTCCGTGGTGTTCTTCTCTCTTCGTCCAGATCTACTCTGACGTCGTATAGAAGACCGTTTCTCCACCAAGCAACGATCAGCATCTTCACTATGCTCATGGCGGAAACTTCTCTCTCTCTTGTTATTCTTGTTTCTCTCACCATGAGCGAGTAGTTTACTTTTGCTGGGGTGCGGGGACTAGCCCCGCTGCCCATGCTTTCATAACTCACTGTTAAATATTCCATGGCATGTATATAATCTGTCATTTCGTTGTTAATCGTCGATGAGTGCTTGTGGATTGATCACCTGCTTGCATATATCACGCTCGTTTCCTATGTTGGGAGAACTTCTATGTGTAGGTTTTGAATGTCGATTAACGCGGTTGACTCCCAAACTAGAAATAGAATGGGATTCCTTGAGGTTGTAAATGTATGATCCGTGTGGTGACGAGCCATCTAGCCCACGGTGACGCTTTTGTGTGCCTGACGCCTGTATAGGGGGCCCACATCTTCATTTGGATTTTTGTATCTTCAGAGCCGTAAGTACGTGATCTGGATGGTGACGAGACATCTGATACCTACGGTGATGCTTACACGGACCTGACACCCATACAGGGGGTTCTGTAGAAGCTCTATTTGAATGGTTATATCTTGCATGGATGCTTGATGTTTGGATGTGATTGCTTGTGTAGTGGTGGTGACACCCGGGACCATCCCAGTGATTTCCATCATTAATCTTTAATCTACCTTTAATCTTGTTCTTTTACTTTTCTTGCATTTAGTTTAATTAAACTCAAATCAATGAACCTTGTTCTAAATATTAGTCTTGATTCAACTAGATTTGACTAGACAAAAGATTCTTAAAAACGTTGTCCCTTGGGATTCGATCCTCAGCTATATTGCGATAAGACCCGTCCGCTTGTGGGTGGTATTATTGCACGTTGTTTTGGTTAAAAACTTAGGTATTTCAACCCTAAGTGAGTTTGTTAGTGCGATAATATAAGCCATG
Organism: Alisma plantago-aquatica; assembly: GCA_963693085.1. NCBI lineage: Eukaryota > Viridiplantae > Streptophyta > Magnoliopsida > Alismatales > Alismataceae > Alisma > Alisma plantago-aquatica. Next base: position 410,525,315 of record OY856411.1, read on the forward strand.
ACAAGCATTAAGAGCATTCCTTCATTATATCAACATACACAAAAGCTAGGTATGATTAGCCACCATCATAATTATAGTGCACATGTTTAGCATAAGAAAGAACCCATTGTAAGGCTATGGTAACCACTAGTAACACATCAAGGTTACACAACATTAGGAAGAATATTCCTTTGTTTATCACACTAGGAAGCTAAGCATAATTAACCCTCTTCACCCATTTGCATTAGAGTTCAGTTCAACAAGATAAGTTACATTGAAGCTACAAAATCAGCACTAAAAGCAAACCCTAACATATGGCATCCCCTTTGGATCATGGATTCATAAGGTGAAGCATTGCCATCAAGTCCCACACTATCCTCTAATATAGATCCATGCATAACACAAGGTTTCACCATATGGTTATATTATTGCAAGGGAAAAGGTAAGACCGTCAAAACTTGAGAATTGAACCAAAGGTCCTACATCATTGAAACCTAACCATCAAAACATAATCTCCAATCAAAACCATCTATATGTCAGAGAATTAAACCCTAATTCATCAAATAATGGTCTTCATCAATGACCATCAAATGTTGAGTAAACAAAACCATCAATTGAGATACAAGAAAAACCCTTAAACCATTCACTAAGGAAGCCATCGAGTTGTGACCTAGAAAGAGTCATCACCTAAACCTAAACAAGCCATCTCTTGACAACATAATGAGCATTGTCGGTTGGAGACATAAGAAGCACCATTAGTTGTTAGTATACAACCCGCCATCAGTTGTGGTGTGCAGGACCATTATCGAATAATGGAGTCAAAACTCCCATCGATTGACACCATCGAGTGTTGAACTAGTAGATCCATTGGTTGATGATCATAGTCCATTGGACCATAGAGTCTTAGAGTAAGAACAACCATTGGTTGATGAGCTAGAATGGCCATCAGTTCTCAGACCCAGTGCCTCCATTGCTTGTCATCAATAGGTGGTAAAACTTGGTATAAAACTAAGGGAAAACCATCCAAAAGAACCATCATTTGAACAACAATAGGTAAGCACAAAAGTCCATCAAATTCATCACTTAAAGCAACACCAAGGCTATCATTTGTTAAGCGTAAAATATTATTAATAGAAGTTAAAACAAATCCATTGGTTGTACAAGAAATCAATCAAATCAACATCAAGCACAAAACCATAAAGTTCCATTTCAATTGAGAGAAATTAGCACAAAACCCTAGAAGAAGGCCATCCATTGGGAGAGGAAGAACCATAGTTTGTAAGAGAGGGCATGACCATAGGTATTGTGTTAATGATAGAACCCCAAAAAGTAGCTAAAACTATACCATGGCTTGAACAACAAAAAGTACAAAGCCATCGGGTTGTAAGAGTAGAAGGGAAATCAGCACAAAAACCATAAATATAACCATCGTTTGAAGAGCAAGAACCATCATTTGATCACATGACACCAAGATCTAGAGCTTCTACTACCCAAAGAAGGTTGTGCACAAGGTTTTAGGTTCATACATGGTGATATACTATTCAAGAAATATCACTTAAGCTTAAACCCTAGGTAAAGGCAGTTTCTTTAGCTTAGAACTTTGTTTTAGAGAAAGAACATGAGCATGCATGGTAGTGGTAAGCAATAAATGTGAAGAAAGTTATATCACTCACCACTAGTAAGAAAATGAAGTTCGAAACATCAAGGTACCTTGAGAAAAGGAGGAAGGAAACCCTAGCTTAGCACTACACACGACCAAGCAAGCTTCTTCTCCAAGAAAGAGAGCACACCCTAGATCAAGGAAGCAAGAAAGAAGGGTACTTTAGGTTGTAGAGAAAACTATAGCATATTAAACCATGGTTATGACCTTGAAGAAGGAGGAAGGAGGTAGGAAAGCAAGAGAAATGAAGGAAAGAGGGGATAACTTACTTGTGTAGGTCAAGAGCAAGCAAAGGAAGCTCCACAAGCTCAAAAGGAGGGTAGATCCAAGCTCTAGCCACACATGCAAGGAGTTTGTCCACCTTCTTCTACCTTGGGAACCGTATTATCTATCAAGAAGGGGAAGAAAAATATCTACATGGAAAAGAAGATATAGGGGCCCTAAGGGTTCGTATGGGTGCAAGAGGACATATACATAAAGCTCATGGATAAGAAGGAAGAGAAGCTTGAGGTGTCCTACTAGGTTTGCCATGTGTCCATGGCCTAAAATGCCATGTCCCTATAAAGAAGAAGCTTCATCGGTTGTGGGAGTATTCTATGCCATCATTTGATGAACTCCTAGGGTGGCCATCAGTTTCCAACACATGGTGACCATCATTTGTCAAAGCCCTAGGTCACAAGGGTGAAAACCATCATTTGAGCAACCTCCTAGGTGAACCACAGACCCAAGGAGCCTATAGAGGGGAAACCATGAACCCTCACACATCAACAAACCACCTTCAATTTTACTATCACCAGGTGAACCATCAGATCCCAACAAAATGGGAGGACCGTTGAGTTATGGCTTCAAAGGTAGCTCATCCATAAGGGGATAAACCCTAACACCCTATAGAGGTGTCATCACCAAACCAAGGTACATATAGGTGCCCCAAGACACAACCAACACAAGAAAGGTATGAAAACATGTAAGGAACATAAATCATGTAACAAATTGCAAGAAAAAACTTAGATATTTGTAAATTACAAAAAACTCCAAAATGTGCACAAAATTGCATAACTTGCACAAACAGTGTCCAAATTGGATCAAACTTGAAACTTAAGCTTGTTACATGATATCAAATCCCATATTAGGGTTATATTAAGGTTTTAAGCACTTCATTATTCTAAGAAACCATGTTAAACCAAAAATCAAGGTCTAGGGTCTCACAGATCAACACAAGCAGATCCTAAAAAGGGTGGAATAATTGTCAAAAGCAATGTTGTTCAGATTCACACATCTACCTTTCAAAGGTGCATCTTTTCAGATATGGTGGGTTGGTTCTTAGAAATATTTAAGGATGACTTTTCTTTATCATGAGTCATTTGTAGATAGTTTAGAAAACTTATATATGGTGTCAGAAAGGTGTGAGGGCATGCTCTTGGTCCTTAATTGAGAGAAATGACTTGGTCAATGAAGGCATTGTGTTTCGACACAAGGTTCCAATAGCAGGATGAAAGTAGTCCTAGAAAAGATTAAACTTATCTCTAAATTCCTTCGACCATCATCAATGAAGATAGTGAGGAGCTTTTTAGTGATTTTTGAGTTCCATAGGTGTTTTACAAAAAGATTTCTCAAAGATCAACAAGTCACATCTCGAACTACTTGAAAATGATGCTCAATTTAATTTTGATGTTTTTTGTTTAAACACCCTTTCTATTCTCAAAGAGATATCCATTTCAGCACCTCTGGTGTTCAATTGTAATCTTGCTTTTGAGCTTACTTGTGATGCCACCAATTATGCGGTCAGAGCAGTGTTGGGAAAATACAAAACCCAAAGTTTATAAATGATAACTATGCCTCTCATACTCAAAATGATTCACAATTAAACTACACCACAACTGAAAAAGAAGTTTTGGTCGTGGTCTTGGCATTTGAAATTTTTTTATCAATACTTAATTGCGCCTAAAGTCATTTTGTGGACCGTAATAAAGTACTAGTTTCATTAGAAAGAAGAAAAACCTTGGATGGTAAGGTGGATCTTACTCTTTCAAGATCTCTATGTGGAGGTTTGGGATATGGTCATAAATGAAAATATAATGGATGATCACCTCTCTCGTCTAGAGAGATTGGAGGGAATGGGGTTTGATATCCATATCAAAGAGAAATACCACAACGAGAGACTTAGGAGCATATAGAATTTTTCCATTCCTTAACATATTTCATCTAGGATAAGCCAATTCTCTTAGTACAAAGTAGATATGTCATTCTAAGGAACTACATACCCAAGTGGGAGGTGAAGAGCATCTTAGCTCACTCTTATTCTCTACCAACTAGAGGTCACCATGCTAACTCTAGGATAGAAGCCAAATTTCTCAAATTGTTTCTATTGGCCATCCTTTTTCAAGGATGCATATGACTTTGAATAGATATGTGAGGCATGTCGATGCATTGGTAATATTTCTAGGAGACAATATATCCCTATGACCATTTTTTAGGAAATAGAGGTACTTGATGTTTGGGGCATTTATTTTATGGGGCATTTTTTCTCCTCAAATTCATACATACATTTCGTTCGTCATAGATTATCTATTAAAGTGGGTGGAAGAAACTTCACCCCACACTAATGATGCGCATGTGATGTGTAGATTTTTCAAGGATTATATTTTGCATAGATTTGGAGTGCTCCATGTGAATATTAATGATGGAAAATTGTATTTTACTAACCACCAATTTGGGGATTTGTTGTGGGAATATGGGGTGAATCACCATGTTGCCCATATCACCTCCAGACACAAGGAAATGTGGAAGTATCCATTAGGGAGGTGAAGATAATACTGAAGATGATAGTTAACAATTGGAGTATGAAATTGAATGACACTCTTTGTGTGTGTAACTAAGTCTTTAATACTCCATTAGGTATAACTACCTATGGAATTGTGTATGACAGGTTATGTCATCTTTCAATGGAACAAGAACATAGAGTTATTTTAGCTATAAGGAAATTATAATTTGATCTTGTTCATGAGGGTACAAAGAGGAAGTTAGAGATAAATGAACTCAATGAAATTCTCCTACATGCATACGAGAAAGCAAGGTTGTTTAAAAATAAATAAGAGGATATATGTTAGAAACATTGTGAAAAGGTAGTTCCTCTCATGGTAGTGAGTGCTTCATTTTAACTCTAGGCTGATATTACACTTGAGTAAACTTAGATCTTGGTGGAATGGTCCCTATATTGTTATCAAAATTTAGCCACATGGAGTTGTGGATGTGAGTGATGGCTCCATTTTTTGTAAATGGCCAGAGGCTAAAACATTATTTTGATGGATGATGCGTGCTAATTTAGCACCTCTTTTCACAACCTTTTTAGTCATGTCACATGGAAATTCTTATCTTTATCCACTAAAAAGAAACAAATTTCTAGTTGCTTCCTTTTATCACAAATTGAACTTAATCTCACCCAAAATTGTGAATTTCTTGGAGACTAAGAAGACCAGACGAGCATTTCACATGATCAACCAATTGTCTCACCTACTCAAGATGAGAGACTCTCTCACTCTAGCCGATCATCTCCCTTGATCCAGATGCTCGGCTTACTTGTTATGATCGATCGGTTGGTTTCGTCTCTCAGCACTGACCCTTGTCCAGACATTCAACCTAGATGGCGCACCCCTTGACTTTCAAACGGCCATTTCAGTGTTCAAGCGGGAGTCCCCCCCCACCCAAACCAAGCAGGTCAAGGAGTGCCGCCACCCGAGACTTAGGGTTATCGAGTGTTGCCCCGACTCTCGCCCTTGCTAGATCTCCAACCGATCGGTTCTCTTCTCAACCGATAGGTTGGCAGTGCGCAAACAATTCAAATTTGTAGCTGCTATCCCCATTTGCCCACAACCTTGGTTGTAAAGGCCTCCTCCTTCTCCTATAAAAGGAGGGGCACTTCCTCCTCACATATCATCTCTGATATCATCCTTTGTACTGGATATTTCTGAGAAATCATTCTTGTGTTCTTATGCTCTTGTTTTCGATTCATAAATAAAGATTGGTTATTTGCAAGTTAAGGGTGTTCTTCAATCATTATTCTTTTACCTTTCTAGTTTAGATCATTTCATTGTCTCTTGTCTTCTGTGACTGGAGAAAGGAATTAAGTGTCGACCATTTCATTGTCTCTAGCCTAAGGATCCAATCCTTTGATAAGTCTAGACTATGGCTAGAACTTTTCTTTCCTCTGTCTCCCTTTTCTCCACAAGCATGAGGGAGTAGTTCTCTATCGAGGCAACGAGAATCGCCCCTTATCTATGGATTAAATTGATTAATTCCTTAGAATGACTTCTAGATGGCTTTTGGTTCTAATAACCGTTAATCTATCAAAGTAATTAATTGGTTTGATCACATATTAATTCGGATGGAAATGACCATGGAAATCCGGATTTAGAACTATAGAATCAATCACATAGAGGTTTTGAAACCGTTTCTGAATCTTCCTCTTTTGGGATGATCGATTAAGAAACATGAGCATCAAGACCAATGGGATCATGTGGAGTCCAACTTTTGTGGATTTTTATTAATTCACAAGCCTTCATCGCAAGGATCATTATAAAGGATTATTCTATTCTCGCCTAGTCTAAGCTGGTGAAAACCCCTAAACCCACGATTCTCTATCTCTTGCTTTATTTGCGTATTTGATCTGCTCTCTTTACATTCTAGTCTTTCATTCATAATAGTTTACTTGTGCTAACAATCCTTCCAATTTTCCTTGTGACTGGGAAAATTATTTCTTGTTAAGTGCAATCTTGTTCTTATATTTCCTTTTTGTCTTAGTGATAATTATCAAACCCCAAGATGATCTTTACTTTCTGTTCCAAAAAAATAAAAATACGAAAAAGAATAAAAAGTTCTTCAAAACCATTGGGATTAGAGTTAACATTCTAAAAAACATTATCCTTTGGGATTGACCCTTTCTATACTAACCTTAAATGGAAAGTAGAAAAAGGATTAAACTCTAGGATAATTATCCTAGTGATTATAGTGCACTTCAACGCATTAACAATTTGGCACCGTTGTCGGGATCAACAGATTGTTTGCTCAAACCCCCAAAAAAAATTTTGAAAAACCTTTTTTTCATTTTTTTTATTGCATCTGAGTAACATTCTGGAAGTGCTACTCCTCTTTCTGCCAAGTTTCCATTTCGGCAGTCCATTTTTTCTACACACGATTAACTATTTATTCTGTGCATGCGATGCCCGAACACTAATTTTCAATTGTTTGATCCAGAGATAGATAGAACTTTTCACCATTTAAACCACCAAAATTGAAATATGTTGGAGGAGGAAGAAGTCACTCGTAGGGTCAACCAGGCTTTAGTGGATCAAAGAGATCACATCTTAGCTAACCAAGCGGGTAGAGAAGCCACTCTGCGAGTAGCATACATGGCTGAACAAGAAACCCTAGAAGCCAATAGGAGGGAAGCCGAAAGGCAAAAATAATTAAAGATTTTTCTATTCCAAAATTTTCCTATGCCCAACACCTAGTTGTGCCTCCCGAAATCATTGACCCCCAATTCTAGATCCAAACTCAATGGATCACCATGATCCAAGCAAATCCTTTCTCAAGCAACAATGGGGAAAGTTGACAAGATCACCTTCAAAGGTTCATTGACCTTTGCTCTTTGAACAAACTCCTAGGCATATCTGAAGATGACATCTGCCTTAGATTGTTTAAGTACTCCCTCTCTGACCAAGCTAGTAGCTAGTACAACACCATGGAGAGTGAAGAACATGTCACAACTTGGGAAGTTCTACAAAATAAGTTTCTTCAGAAATTGTACCCCCCTTCTGTCACCTATGAACTGAGGGGACAAATCACTCACTTTTCTATGTCCCCAGGAGAATCTCTAGGAGAAGCTTGGAAAAGGTTCAAAGACTTATTTAGGAAGTGTCATCACCATGATTTCTCTCAAGCCTAGATCATAGAGATCTTCTATCATGGTGTTGATGATGATACCAAATTCTTTCTTGATTCCTCATCTAGAGGAAATTTCATGCACCAAAGTCTGACTAGTGCATGGGAGGTGGTCAAATGGGCTTCTGAAACAAGGGCTAGAAGAGGAATTGGTGGTCCTTAAGGTAGCCAAGGCTAAAGTTGATCCTAATATCCAAAGCATAGCAGAAAGCCTCAAATTAATTGCCTTAAAACAAGATTGGTTAGAGTCATCCCTAGGCACCCTTAGGGAGTCACCCCAACAAATAAAAGTCATGGACTCCCTTTGTGGCATTTGCCAAGGTTACGATCACACCACCCTACACTGTCAATACATATACAACACCCCCATGCAACCAAAAATGGGACAAAAACTAGAAGACCTCAACTCAATCTATACCATACTAGGCCAAGGTTACTACAACCCCAAGCAGACTAGAAACCATCCTGGCTTCCAATATGGGAACCTTGTAGGTTCTGAAAATGCTAGCCAACTCCAATCCCAACAAAGGCCTCCCTACCCTCAAGGAAACAATCGACCACCACCTGGATTCCCATACAAAAACCAAAGGACCTTTCAAACCCAAGTAAACTACCGAGGAAATCACCCAAACTGACCACCATATCAAGGACAACAATTCCAAAACTTAAACCATCCCCCTCAAAATCTCAATCAGCCAACTCCTCAACTACCACCAAGTGTTCCTACTCCCTCCCCCTCAGCTGATGAAAGGATAGTTGCCTTGAAACAAATCATCATTGCCCAATAAGCTCATCAAAAGGCGACTGACGCCCAGCTAGCTTGCTTGTTCGCCCAACAAAAACCCCTTGTCAAAACTTTTGTTGGGAAACCTAAAAGCAACCTCAAACATCCCAAACAACTCAAGGTTGTCTCCACTCATTCGGGAAAGGTGCACTCCCCTCCCCCTCCAGAAAAACCTTTAGCTCCATCCCTAGAATTCGAGGATGAGGACATGGTAGTTGTTGAACCTGAAGCTACACCTAAACCAACTATCCCTGAAACCCCTCAGGCAAAAGTTGAAGAACCAATCTACAAGCCATGACCTCCCTACCAACCCCGCCTCAAACAAACAAGGCTTGATGCTCGCTTCATGAAATTTAGGGATGCTATGAAAAAACTACATGTTGACATTCCCTTCCTTGATGCTTTGGCAGACATGCCCACCTGGTCCAAATACATGAAATCTCTTTTGACTAGGAAGTATGCTACTAGAGAATACGAGACTGTTAAACTTGCTAGGACCACTTCAGACATAATCCTAAGTAAGATGCCTAAAAATAGAAGAACCCTAGTTCTTTTGGAATAGGATGCTACTTGGGTGACAATGCCTGTAGAAAGGGCCAAGATGATTTAGGAGCCAGTATATCCATCATGCCATATAGCCTTTGCAAAAGACTAGGATTCAATGACATGTTATGCATAGCCATGACTATCCAACTGGCAGACTAATCCATGACCAAACACATGGGAATCATAGAAGACATTCTGGTTAAGGTTGGAAAACATGCCTATGTCCCCCATGAGTTTGTAATCATGGAAATAAAGGAAGATTTATGCTAACCTCTCATTTTTGGATGTCCCTTCTTAGCCACTTCCTAAGCCTTGATTGATGTTAAGGTTGGTACCATTCTGTTACGATTAGGGAAGTAAACCCTAGAGTTTAGGGTGTTTGAAAGCATGAAGGGGCTGAGTCTCGAGGAAGAGGTTTACCTCCTTGATTGCATTGATAAATTATCCCAACTAAGGCAGGATGGAAGTTAGTTGATGAACCCCTACACACAGCCCTCACTATCCCCTTCGAATATGATTTTTCCAATGAATAATTAAATCAATGTAAGGCTCATTCAGATAACTTTGAGGAGATCCCCGATGCTGAAATTGAGGACTATAAGATGATTTCCACCATAGAAGAAAAGTCTAAACTGCCAAAGGCCCCAGAAATGAAGACTCTTCCCAGAGGGTTGAAATATGTCTTTCTTGATGAGCTAGAACTGTGCCCTGTCATCATAAATTCTGACCTTACCCTCAAACAAGAAAATAAACTTATGGATGAACTTAGGAAAAAAGGATATGCCTTGGGGTACAAAATGATAGATCTAGTTGGAATAGATTAATCCATTTGCATCCAAAAAATCCCAACGATAGAAGACCACAAACCTTCTCAAGATCCACAATGAAAACTCAACCCAAACATGAAGGAAGTTGTCCGTCTAGAGGTGATTAAACTTTTAAATGTAGGAATCATCTATCCCATCTATGACTCCCCATGGGTCAGCCCAGTTCAAGTTGTTCCCAAAAAGGGAGGGACTACTATCATTCGAAATGAGAAGAATGAGCTCATTCCCACTCGCACCGTCACAGGGTGGAGAATGTGCATTGACTACAAGAAGCTCAACAAATCAACTAGGAAAGGCCACTTCCCACTTCCCTTCCAAGAATAAGTTCTTGAACGCTTAGCTCATCAACAATACTTCTGTTATCTAGATGGATACTCATGATTTTATCAGATTCCTATCCATCCTGAAGATCAAGAGAAAACCACCTTCATATGTCCCTTTGGTACCTATGCATTTAGAAGAATTCCATTTGGCTTGTGCAATGCATCAGCCACCTTCCAATGATGTATGTCAGCCATCTTTGCAGGATTGACCGAAACTATCATGGAAGTGTTCATGGATGACTTCTCCATCTATGGAGATTTCTTTGATTCATGCCTTAGAAATCTTGCCCTTGTTCTTGACAGATGTATTAAGTCACACTTGGTCCTTAATTGGGAAAAGTGTCACTTCATGATTAACGAGGGCATTGTTCTTGGCCACAAGGTTAGCAACCAAGGCATAGAGGTCGACAAAGAAAAAATTGAAGTTATCACCAAGCTTCCACCCCCAACCTCAATCAAAGACATCTGATCCTTCTTAGGGCATGCTGGTTTCTATCGGTGATTCATCCATGACTTTTCTAAAATCACAAAACCTCTCACCAATCTTCTTCAAAAGGAGGTGCCTTTCCATTTTGATAAGGCATTCATGGATAGCTTTCTATGTTTGAAAAATTCTCTCACAACCACTCCAATCATTCGTGCACCATACGGGGCCCTACCTTTTGAAATCATGTGTGATGCTAGTGACTATGTTGTAGGTGTCATTTTAGGATAGTGCATTGATAAGAAACATCATGTCATATACTATGCAACCAAGACCTTAGATGAAGCTCAGTGAAATTACATTGTGACTGAAAAGGAGATGCTCACCATTATCTATGCATTTGATAAATTTCTCTCGTGCCTAGTTGGCTTTAAAGTTATTATCTACACTGACCATGCAGCCATTCGCTATCTCATGACCAAAAAGGATGCCAAACCCAGACTCATAAGATGGATATTTTTATTGCAGGAGTTTGATCTAGAAATATTAGACAAAAAGATGTTTAAAAATGTCGTGGCTGATCACCTAAGTCGACTTCACTATAGCCCAATCAATGAAAATCCCATAAATGACTCTTTGACTGATGACCAATTGCTTAAGGTAGACTCCCAATTTCCTTGGATTGCCGATTTTGTAAATTATTTAGATGTCGGTGTATTGCACCATGAGTACAAGGGACATTCTAAAGCTAAGTTTTTACATGATGTCAAAAATTATTATTGGGATGAACCTTATCTATTTAGACTTTGTGTTGATGATCTGTATCGTCGTTGTGTCTCTCAAGAAGAAAGTATTGACATTTTGGAACAATGTCATTCAGGCCCCTATGGTGGATGGATGAGTTCCCATAAAATAGCCAGGAAAGTCCTACAATGTGGTTTCTATTGGCCCACCATCTTCAAAGACTCATATGATTATGTGCTCTCATGTGACCTATGTCAAAGGATGAGTAACATTTCCAAGTGTGACCAAATGCCCCTAACCTGTTGGCAGGAATTAGAGATTTTCGACGTTTGGGGGATCGACTACATGGGCCCATTTCCTTTTTCTTATGGGTTTGCTTACATTTTAGTCACAGTCTATTATGTGTCAAAATGGGTTGAATCCATACCCACTAAAACATGTAATTCCTAGCCTGTTAAGAAACTCCTTCAAGACATTATCTTCCCTAGAATTGGAGTCCCTCACACCATCATTTCTGACAGGGGATCCAATTTTTTGGAGAAAAGTTTCAAGGTTCAATTGAAAAGATATGGGGTTTACCACAAATTCACCACTCCTTACCATCCTCAAACCAGTGGGCAGGTTGAAGTATCCAATAGACAAATCAAATCCAATCTAGAGAAAATTGTTTGATGCACTAGGAAAGATTGGGAGTTGAAAATCAATGACGCTCTGTGGGCATACCGTACTGCCTACAAGACACCCATAGGCACCACCCCTTTTAGGCTGATTTATGGAAAATCATATCATCTCCTGATAGAATTAGAACACAAGGCCATCTGGGCCATCAAAAGCTAGAATTTTGACCTTTCTGTTGTGGGAGAAAATCATCTTCTCCAAATAAATGAACTGGACGAACTTAGAATGAGCACTTATGAAAATACGAGAATCTACAAGGACTAAAGTAAGCTTTGGCATGAAGGTCACATCACACGCAAGGACATTACAGAAGGCGGATAAGTTCTAGTGTTTCATTCCAGACTAAGGCTTTTTCCTGGAAAGCTCAAATCCAGATGGTATGGTCCCTACCTCATCAAGCGTGTATATCCACATGGCACCTTTCTTATTTGGGATAATGTTTTGGCTGAATTTATGGTTAATGGGCATCGGCATAAAAAATACATCACCACTGAATACCTTGTCACTTTAGATACCGACAAATGCCCATCCTTGGAAGATCTCAACTTCACAGACCCTCATCCTCCCATAGAATCACAATAAAGTGGTTCTCATTTTTTGAGTCTCTGACATTAAACAATAAGCTTGTTGGGAGGCAGCCCAACCCTATCTTTCTTTTATTGCTTTTCCTTAACTTTGTTATTTCATCCTATTTTGTTTTCTCCTTCTCTAACACTCCAACCGATCAGCTCACAAAGCCAACTGATTGGTTGGGGATTCCTGAATAGTGGCCCTTCTGTAGCTCAAACGATTGGTTGGTACTTGAATCGATCAGATGGATCCAATCAAGCATTCCTCGAGCTAACTGTCGATTGAATGTAAGGCATCCTGACACCTCAAATACATCGCTAGGACTCCACCAATCAAAACTTTAAACCATCTGGCTTGATCACCAGTTGATCGGTTCGGCGCCCTTGCTTGGCTATATAAACTCCCTGAGTCAAGCCTCACCCTCTTCCATTCCACTCAAACCTAGATACCACTCTCGGTCACCTGAGTTCTCTCGCCCACCTGAGCTCCAACCCAACTGAGTGATTTGCCTCCCAGCTGACTAGTGAAGCAACCCAGCTGAGCGGTCTGCCTCCCAGTCGACCGATGAAGCTGCCAGACGAGTGCCTAATAACCTCAGTCGACCGTCGCTGCAGTGAGCAGCCACCTCACCAACTCGAGCTCATCCTCCACAAGCTAACCCCTTCAGTAGGCGACTACCCCACATGAAGGAAGTCGGTCGGCTACTGTTCTAGCTGACCAAACTGCTACTCAACCTACCATCTCCACCTCGACACGCTCGTCTCATATGCTCCATGAGATAAACGACTCAAATATGCCTGCTCCTCAAGTTGCCCGTGTTGCACACCCACCGTTCATCTCGAGCCATCACCTCACTGCCTCTGCTCGTTGCGGTCACCTTAGATGCCTCTGAGCTGCTCGTTTAACTATTGAGCTGATCAACTAGACCCACCAAACCGAGCGATTCAAGGAGCATCGCTCGACCTGCCTTCACCCTCGATCCATTACGGCACCAGTGTCCCTCCATCAGCTGATGAGATTCCTGTCTTCAACCTCGACCGCTCATCTCAGCAGTCCAACCGATCGGCTCAGATCTCCAGCAAATCGGCTTGGCTATCCCACAACAGGCATGTTCAGCAGATTTCTTAAGAACAAGGGGAAGTCCCCAACCTCTTCCTCTAGGACCCTCCTTGTTGATCTAGATCTCACACCAGGATTTAGTTCCACACACCATCCCCCACTGGTGAGTCCTCACTCGAGCCTAATGAGGACATGCTCAATAACATCAATGAGGCAGGAGATCTTCTCTGAGAGATGGAGAGAAACCAAAAGGTGAGAAATGGCCCAGGGGATGAATGGTGGGATACATTAAGATTGATTTGATAAACATCGAAGGCAAGCTTCCAATTCTTTCTGGTTCAGTCATATGAGATAGTGATAGAACATATTGAATGTCTAGAGAATGACAATACTCAATGATGTATGCCTTCAGGTTAAGGACCTGAACGATGATATTATACGGATACTAAGAGTTTTTACATTCTTGTTATGTCCCTAGTCGGATGTCATTGTGGAAGGTAGATAGACAACAACGACACACAAGACTAGATTGTGGTGTTGGTTGATGACAGAATCTCATTAGTCATGATATAGAGATATCAAACCAAACGCATAGGTACTTGTTAGAGAACAAGTGTACCGGACAGACCCACCGTGAGTTTGACACATGGAACCATGACATGGTAGTCACAGTCAGTACTCATAATGATGGTGGTGAATGTGATTCTTTGACCTGAAATCACTACACTCAACACATGTCGTTGGGTACACTTTGACATCATCAAACGCAGTCCTGAAACATGGGTTGTTATAAAGGTGATGATTGGGTGGCTTTGACACATGGGGCTTTTTAGGGGTGATCATAGATATGGGATTTGTCCCTCCTGAGGGAGTTTGATATCCAAGGCCAGTTGCATGATCCTGATGATGTGGCATCCTCCGATTGGTCCGGGTAAGTTGATTTGGAAAAATCATAGCTCATGAATCGTAACTCGGATTAGAACAAGTTATATATGAAACTTGATCCTCAGAATGAGGGGAATTCAATAAAAATATGTTTATAAGCCAATTCCTCTTGAAATTTGAAAAGTAGTGTAATTTATCAACTTTAACATAATGATGATTAAAGAAACTCTATTTTGATGTAATTATGCGGTTAGTGGGGTTTAATTAATGATTAAAGTTGATATTATCCTGTTAATCATAAAGAGATACATTAAGGTTGAAAAGGGTGATCTTTGTACGTAATTAGTTTAATTTGAAGATTATGTACATAAATATGATTAAAAATTGAAAAGTACATAAAGCCATCATCTTTAATGATTTAATTAATGAAAAACCCTTAGATTTGATGATAGATGGTTGTAATGATGATCAATGGATAAGTTAAGCCTATTGTTCATAAAAGTGAAAATAAGATCTAAAAAGATAATCTTTCTATATAATTTGCTTAATTTAGGGTTTCGTGCGTGAATATGCATTAATGAGTATGAAAACCTTAATTTCGGTGAATATGACTTTTAAATGTTTTCATTGTTCAAATCCATAAACAAGTAGGGATATGATGACCCTAAGTCAATCTGAGTATAAAAGACTACTAAATGAATAGTTTGAGCATTAGGGTTTATATAAATGGAAAAGAGTATTTTTAGGGTTTGTTAATCTAAAAGAGATAAAGTTTGAGAAATTGATCTAAGAAACCCTAATGGATACTTAATGCGGACTAGAAACTCTAGAAAGAGAATCCAAGTCGATAAAGTAGATTCTTGATGAAATGTGTAATAAATAGAGTACATATTCTTTTTAGGAAATATGTGTTGATTGAATTACTTGCTTGGATCTGTTGATTGGCTTGATTGTATATACATGAAGTAAATATTGAATAATCTGCATGACTCATCAAATCAGGTATGTGGTTACGCTTATGACTAACCGATGTAGTTTTCTGGGATTTTGTCGATGATTTCATCATGAACTGAATTAAACTGTTGGATGTTTTAATTCATGCAATTGGTAAAGTGAATATGATTATCACATAATAAGTTTTGCCTACTAACTCAGATCTCAGTCCCTTCTGTAGTTTGATGGGTGACCTAGTAAAAGGCTACCAATGGGGTAGGACTTCAGGTCCATAAATGACTTAGTAAATGGCTACCAAGGAGGTAGGTCCATCAAGTCATATCGAGTTAGAGATTGGACTTCCTACGGGAAGTGCCATGCAACTCAACCCTAGGTATTGGTCTACCTGTTAGGTAGGATCATGTAGGGTATAATGAAGATCCACCAAGTGAGGATGGTGGTATCCATGTCCACTGCAGGGACACTACAGAGATAAGGGATAGGAAGGGATTGAGTAGTACTGCTTAAAATGTAATTTGAATGTTTAATGATAATTGGTTACATACATTGTTAATATAGTTGAACCAATTTTTGTGATCCCCCACATACCAGCTTTGTGCTGATCGTGTTTTTGTTTGTCGACATTTTAGGTATGAACCCTAAAGGAACAAACAGTAAATTGACACATTGCAAAAATAAAAAAAAGAGTAAAGTGCCAGGAGGATTAGATAGAGTAGATTCAAGCAGTGGATACTTAGAATCTCCAAGTTTTTCAAAGGTAACAAAGTTTAAATTTTTTGCCAATTTTCAGTTTAGTTTAGTAGAATTTCATAGTTATAAGTGATTATTTGTTGAACCTTTGATCCTGTAATTGGTTAACGATTCCGACCTTCCGGTCTCCCTTAATTGGGGGTTACCGAGAGGCTGGGTCGTTACAATTGGTATCAGAGCATAGGTTCCTCATCTAATCATTAATAATTATTAAATTTTACAAATTCCATAGAACCAAGGGAGTTATTAGAGGAGTGTCCAAAAGATTGAGGTGTCTAGAAAAGGATCACTTCCGGGGGCTGGCAATATTTTCCACCGCACCGCTAGTCGGAATACGAGGACTCCCGGATTGTGTGACTTCCTGGCCGATGTCTTAGGATATGACTCGAAATAAGATACCTTTAGGACTCTCTCATCTTGTTCATCCTTTCTCAACTCAAATTCTATTAAGGACCTTAAGGATTAGGGTTTTCTCTCCTTTCCTCACCCTCTTGGGGTATGGGTAAGGTCGATAAGGTTTAAGGGATCCTCCATCAAATTAATGAAAGGCATGTAAATAAGATGTCATGGATATAAGCTTAATAGGTTAAGCACAAATTAAAGAATAGATACATGCTTAGGTCGTATGACACGAGTTGTCCTTTTCCTCAGGAGAGACTTGAGGATAGACCTCCTTGGCAGGAGGATGAGTGGAGAGAGTTAGTCTTGGAGGTAGAGATTGAGGATGATGTTAACCCTAACCCTAAGTGAAGGTTAGAGGGAGAGATGACATGGGAGTTAGATGGCATGGTTGACCGAGTGTTTGGTTGGACATGCCTTTGGAATGCCATAAGAGGGTTGATGACCTAGTACCTTTGGCGACCCAACCCTGGAGAGGGTCATGCATGCCATAGCGAAGGATAGCTCCTTCGTGGATGAGGTTAGGGGAGGACCTATAGTTACCCTATGGGCTTAGGCAAGTGGGGTATAGCTTGATGACATCCTGGTTAAGAGATCAAGATGGATGGCTTATGGAAGGGCTATGGATGATCTTGAGCAAACCTAAGTTCGAGCATAGGCCTCACCCATGTGGAGATATGCTAGTAAAGCTTGATCCTTCATGGAGAAAGGACATCTGGTAGTAAGGCTGGATGTAGAGTTACCTCTAAAGAGAAAAGCTGGACTCAAGCAAGAAGGTTGGAAGCTTAGGTTCCAAGACATAAGGAACATTGGAGAGTAGAGGATGATGTGACCTAAGTGGATGATAGTGGTTGCCTTATGGCTGATGATGTCTTGGTTTCCTTTAGAGGAACCAAACCTTAGAGGGAGGATGATGCTTCTGGTACATATGGTTTAAGTGAGTCCCTACTGGATGAGATAAAGAGTGCTTTATACCCTGAGGAGGTTTAAGTAACCAGTTGAGAAGCTTTATACCTAGTTGGTTGTCCTGGAAGAGGACTCGACCCTGAGGTGTTGCTCGAGTAGAAGGATCAGGGAAGTACATGACATATCTTGAATATGCTTGATTCATGGTTAAGAGTTTAAACATGCAGTTGGATACCCAAAAGTGAACAAAGGGTTCCTAGGCCTACGAGGGGAAGCGGTGTATCCAATGTTCAGGGTGAGATTTGAGTCCCCATAGTTTGAGCATGGTACTCTTAAGGAGTAGAGGTAAAGGAAACCCCTTAAGCTAAGGGAATGTTTGAGGAACCCCTCACCATGAAGTTGGTCTAATGTTGAGGAAGAGAACGAGGGTGACCTAGCATGGTTTAGTAGGTACGCTTGTGCCTTAGTAGTTGTTTGATTAAGCATGTGGAGGTAAACCCTAAGGACGTTTGAGACCTTGTCGTCAAGAGTTGTAGTTCCTCCCATCCTGGGAGAGGGACCCTTTTGTAGGGTGTATACCAGTTTGGTGGGTTCTAGGGTGACCTAAGGAGGTCTCATAGGATCTTGAGAAGCTAAGTGAAGAGTACATGGTATGATAATGAACCTATAGACCCATAGATAGCCATCTCTAAAGTGCATATGGACGTGTTACCATGGAGGAAACCGGTATGGGGCCTGACCAAGGTAGGCAGGTTGCCATGACCCCTATGAAGGGATGGAAGACAGTCATGGATGTAGAAAGAGAGATGATGAAGACTTGGGTAAGGTTCTAAGTTGAACATGTACTATGATATA
The DNA here is from genome assembly GCA_963693085.1 of Alisma plantago-aquatica. Lineage (NCBI taxonomy): Eukaryota > Viridiplantae > Streptophyta > Magnoliopsida > Alismatales > Alismataceae > Alisma > Alisma plantago-aquatica. The sequence continues at coordinate 410,543,595 of OY856411.1, forward strand.
ATCCTAAGTCTATCCTAGGGTCAGGTAGGGATAAGACCGATGGAAGAAGGAGTTGCCTACTTCCCAAGTTGCACATGACCATAGGGTCGGGAGGTAACAGCTATCATTATCTGAGGGCCATGGGTTCGGAGATTGATCACCTTCATGAAATCATGTGACCCAAAGGGCAAATGAGTAGGGCACTCTCTGGTGCATATGGGAAGAGGGATGACCCCAAAAGTGCTGGCTCCCTATAGACCTAGAGGAGATGACCCAGGAATGTGCTCAGACCAAGTAAGTTCGAGGCCAGTTTTCCATGGAAGTAACTTTGATATAATGATGATTGTGATATAGAGACATGAGTTGCACGTTTCAACAGAGATTTCAAGGTGTACTGGCGAGGTGGGCTGTACCATCCCTACTCTTGGAATAGGAAGAACTCTGTATTTGGACGGCCGCCAAATGCTTATTTCTTCTTGTTATGAGAGTGAGAGATAGGACAGTATGCATGCCACACACCAAGGACAAGGATGTTGTGAGTTGGAACGTTGCTATAATGAATAAGGATAGAGATGTGGAAGCAATGATACATGGATGGTTCGCAAACACTATGAGAGGTAGTGTAGCCAGCTTGTGAGGATGTTTTATTAGGAACTATGTGGAATTTGTAGATTAACCAAGGTCGAGTTCGATCACAGTGAGTATGAGCTTAGAGTTTCTTGATGAAGACAAACGTAGAGTTTGAGATGAGATGATAAGTAGAATACATGGAAGAGTATGTCTTCAACGTTACTTAATACCGAAGGATGTGAAGTGTTAATGGATGCTCTGGTGGAGATAGTACTGCCTAGTTTGGCTAGAAGGGAGTTGTTAGGCTAACCCTACGTTTGGAAAGAAGATGTGTTTTGGCTAACACTCAGATGTAATGAGATAGGTTGAACAAGTTAATGATGGTTTGGTTAGTCAGTCTAGTCCTTGACGTAGTGAAAGGATGGATGCACTTCTCTGGAAGGGAATGTGATGAAACCCTGATTAGAATGGTTTAGGGTTTCCAAGGTATCAAGCTTGAGGGATCATGACACACTGGAGATCATGATTTTAAGATCACCATATACCCTGGTATTACTGAGATTGTAGCACTTTGGATGCTTAAGATGAAGATGCATGTGGCATGTGGCCATGCATGATAAAGGTAAAGGAAGAATACCAGTAACCCAGTGTACCAATATAGAGGATAAAAGAGTCCCTGAAAAGGAATGAGAGTTCATCACTATGGATGATGTGGAAACTCTCCCCTTAACCAAGGAAGATCAATGAGGGTTATGGTAGATCACCTTACCTAGATGATAGGAAAAGAAGAGTATTGTGAAGTGACAGATCGGGTTGAACTACTTATAATAGAGAAAGAAATGGTTCAACAACACCATGATGTGAGTTCAAAGAGTTCTTGAACATGAAGGTTTACTTCCATGCGGAAGCAGTAGGTACATGAAGAACTCGTTTTAGTACTGTTTATCACCCCTAACTAATGAGTAGTATGATCCAGACTAGAGGGTCTGATGAGAGCAAGTGTGCTTGTTCAGGGTGATACAAGGAGACAGTTCTTAAGATGTGATGTTAACCACCATAGCCTTTATCGGGATGTAAGAAGCTATATAAGGAGGGTGTGTCGGTCACCACTTCATTATAATGATGTTGGTAAAGGAGGCCTCGTGAAGGTCATAAAAGAACCACAGTGTGTGCAGATGAAGTCGCTTGATCGTGTAATGGCTGAGAGGGAGCCAAGGGTGACATGCGTCATGAGTTAATACAAAGCAGACTAACATGCAGTTCACTGTGAGAGAATATGTGATGTGAAAATCCGACCCCTCTAAGCTACAGCTAATAAAGTTGAGTCCCCGATAAATGGGTCCATTTGAGATGGATGGGTGGATATGATTGTGTAGCTTTTCCCCACGAGATAAAATGATGTGTAATGTGTTCCATGAGTCCAATCTAGAGCACTATGTGAGGTACCCAAGCCATGTGTTGAGCCCAGAACCTATTCAGCTTTTGAGAGGCTGAATTATCCTGAGTCACCTATGAGGGTACGATATACCAAGGTAAGAAAGAACTCAGATGGAAGAATATGAGGTAATGAAGGTTCTTGGAAAACACCATGGAAAGGGTGAAGCCACATGGGAGTCATGATGGACTTATGAGGGGCCTATCCTGTTTGTTTGCTTGCTTGATGGAATTTTGAGGGCAAAATTCTCATAAGAGGGGAAGGATGTTACAACCCCAAATTTTGGGTTCATTTGTTGAGAAATTTAATTTCTCATAATAAAGATAAATGAACAAATAATGGATGAATGCATGGATTTCATTTACAATAGCCTTGTTGTTTGATTTGTGGGCTTTATTGGCTATTGGGCCCAATAACAAGGATATTCAACTAATTAATGAATAACTGAGATTTTGAGATAAGAAAGGTGTGGAAACCTCTAGAAGGCAAATCCAAAGAAGATTTCGTGCCTCTTAGATTCCTTGGGTTCCAAGGAGTCCAAAATTGCAAAGAAAAGGCAATAAGAAAAGAAAATATCGACTAAGAATTTCCTTGTTAATAAAGAAATTGAAAACATTGATGAAATAGGGAAAATATGTGAAAAGAAGTATTTTTGAGTTATCCATAGTGGGATTTCGTATCCCAATGATTCCTAATAATAAAAGGAATATTAATGAGGAAAATAAGAGAGAAACAAAGAGAAATCCACAAAAGGAAATATTTTAATAAGAAATACACATGATAATGAAGAATAATGCATATTGATGCATTTAAGGATAATGAATATTCCTTAAAAAGAAATTTCGAAATATTGGAATGTCTTGGGATCCAAGGAGTCCCAATAAAAAGAAAAGAAAGAGAAAGTACCAAATTTGCAATATAAAAGGATAATGCAATACATTATAAATGAATTAGGAGGTTTTGTTGAGAAGGAAAGTAATTTCTATTAAAGGAAATAGAAATTTGTGCCTATGGGATAGAAGACAAGTGTAAAAGAGATTAATTAAGAGGAAGTTCAAATTCGTAATATTTAAAGAAAGAGTATATCAAAACGATTAAGAAGAGAGAGAGGGTTTTCTTATCCTTGAAGGAATATAACTCCCTAATAGGAAAAGGACTTGGAAAATTGAGAATAGCCATCTTAAGACTTCGTTTCACCCTCTATAAAAGGAGAGAGAGCTTTGGGCAGAGTCCAGGGGGAAGAGATCCCACGAACACCCCTTTCTTCCTCTTCCTCTTCTTGTTTTGACCGTAAACCCTAGCAAAGATGAGCAACGGGTTTGTGTAGATAAGAGACGACCACTGTAGGTTGAGAAGATCCCTAGATGCTACACGAAGCCCTCAAGCTACGTTGCAACTGGGGCCACACCTCAACCAGAGCACAGCAGCAGCCGAACAGCTGCTTCACCTTCTACATGTCATGGGTAGGTTGCTCTTGATCTAGACACCTCGGTCGTGCGTTGGGCGGCACCCCAGGTGCGGCTGAAGGCTGCGGAGCTAGGGCAGGGTCGGGCGACATCTTTCATGGACCCTGAAGGAGAGAACAGGCAGCCCAGGGCGCGCCTAGGGCTGCGCTCGACGGCAGCTGGAGCTTGAAGATGAAGGGAGAACGTTGGACGTTTCTACCCCCGTGGGCTAAAGAGACTGGTCGACTTAACCGAGGGCAAAAGAGAGATTTCGAAATGTTTCCCAAAGAGAGAGTCGCGCCAACGTTGCATGAGCCTGATGACGTGGCATCCTCTGATTGGTCCGGGTAAGTTGATTTTGCAAAAATCATAGCTCATGAATCGTAACTCGGATTAGAACAAGTTATATATGAAACTTGATCCTCAGAACGAGGGGAATTCAATAAAAATATGTTTATAAGCCAATTCCTCTTGAAATTTGAAAAGTAGTGTAATTTATCAACTTTAACATAATGATGATTAAAGAAACTCTATTTTGATGTTATTATGCGGTTAGTGGGGTTTAATTAATGATTAAAGTTGATATTATCCTGTTAATCATAAAGAGATACATTAAGGTCAAAAAGGGTGATCTTTGTACGTAATTAGTTTAATTTGAAGATTATGTACATAAATATGATTAAAAATTGAAAAGTACATAAAGCCATCATCTTTAATGATTTAATTAATGAAAAACCCTTAGATTTGATGATAGATGGTTGTAATGATGATCAATGGATAAGTTAAGCCTATTGTTCATAAAAGTGAAAATAAGATCTAAAAAGATAATCTTTCTATATAATTTGCTTAATTTAGGGTTTCGTGCATGAATATGCATTAATGAGTATGAAAACCTTAATTTTGGTGAATATGACTTTTAAATGTTTTAATTGTTCAAATCCATAAACAAGTAGGGATATGATGACCCTAAGTCAATCTGAGTATAAAAGACTACTAAATGAATAGTTTGAGCATTAGGGTTTATATAAATGGAAAAGAGTATTTTTAGGGTTTGTTAATCTAAAAGAGATAAAGTTCGAGAAATTGATCTAAGAAACCCTAATGGATACTAATGCGGACTAGAAACCCTAGAAAGAGAATCCAAGTTGATAAAGTAGATTCTTGATGAAATGTGTAATAAATAAAGTACATATTCTTTTCAGGAAATATGTGTTGATTGAATTACTTGCTTGGATCTGTTGATTGGCTTGATTGTATATACATGAAGTAAATATTGAATAATTTGCATGACTCATCAAATCAGGTATGTGGTTACGCTTATGACTAACTGATGTAGTTTTTCAGGATTTTGTCGATGATTTCATCATGAACTGAATTAAACTGTTGGATGTTTTAATTCATGCAATTGGTAAAGTGAATATGATTATCACATAATAAGTTTTGCCTACTAACTCAGATCTCAGTCCCTTCTGTAGTTTGATGGGTGACCTAGTAAAAGGCTACCAATGGGGTAGGACTTCAGGTCCATAAATGACTTAGTAAATGGCTACCAAGGAGGTAGGTCCATCAAGTCATATCGAGTTAGAGATTGGACTTCCTACGGGAAGTGCCATGCAACTCAACCCTAGGTATTGGTCTACCTGTTAGGTAGGATCATGCAGGGTATAATGAAGATCCACCAAGTGAGGATGGTGGTATCCATGTCCACTGCAGGGACACTATAGAGATAAGGGATACGAAGGGATTGAGTAGTACTGCTTAAAATGTAATTTGAATGTTTAATGATAATTGGTTACATACGTTGTTAATATAGTTGAACCAATTTTTGTGATCCCCCACATACCAGCTTTGTGCTGGTTGTGTTTTTGTTTTTCAGTGTTTTAGGTATGAACCCTAAAGGAACAAATAGTAAATTGACACATTGCAAAAATAAAAAAAAGAGTAAAGTGCCAGGAGGATTAGATAGAGTAGATTCAAGCAGTGGATACTTAGAATCTCCAAGTTTTTCAAAGGTAACAAAGTTTAAATTTTTTGCCAATTTTCAGTTTAGTTTAGTAGAATTTCATAGTTATAAGTGATTATTTGTTGAACCTTTGATCCCGTAATTGGTTAATGATTCCGACCTTCCGGTCTCCCTTAATTGGGGGTTACCGAGAGGCTGGGTCGTTACAACATGCCTTCATCGTAAGCGTCATTTTAAAGGATTAGTCTATTCTCGCTTAGGATAAGATGGTGAAAACCCATAAAGCCTCGATTCTCCATGTCTTGATTTATTCTTATGTTTGATCCGCTCTCTTTATATTCTAGTCTTTCATTCATAATAGTTTACTTGTGCTAACAATCATCTCAATTTTCCTTGTGACAGGGCAAATTATTTCTTGTTAAGTGCAATCTTGTTCTTATATTTCCTTTCTATCTTACTGATAATCATCAAACCCCAACCTGGTCTTTACTTTCTGTTCAAAAAAAACAAAAAGAATAAAAAGTTCTTCAAAACCATTGGGATTAGAGTTAACATTCTTAAAAACGTTGTCCTTTGGGATTGACCCTTTCTATACTAACCTTAATCAGAAAGTAGAAAAAGGATTAAACTCTAGGATAATTACCTTAGTGATTGTAGTGCACTTCGATGCATAAACAATGGACAAATCATTCAACATCATGAAAACCTTCATCACCCATTTGCTTTGATTGGATGAAAATACAAGTGTATGACAGTACAAAAAAGGGCACTTCTAGGAGGCATTCCATGTCTTTTGTTTCTTTATGTCAAAATTTTCATTTAATAAATTTAGTTTTTTCTAGCACTTATTTTCAAATTATAGTTTTAGTGCAAGTGCAAGAGTTAAATGTGGTGATGGTTTGTTTTGTATTCAAGTGTAGGAAAAAGTTTGTAGACCAATTACCATGTTGGTGGTACTGACAAATGAAAATTTTAGACAAGAATTTAATAGGAAAATTTCAGTGGACCGAAAGACCACTTAGTACAAGTAAGGGCATCCAATGATCATGTGTTGGCTTTGTAAAGATTCCATAGAAATGTTTCAGTGGAATCAGAATGGCAATGGGTACCACTTAGATTGATTTTTGGTGTAACATATGGTTGATGCAGGGATCAACAATGGAATTTGGTAATGCCAAATACCATGTTACTGGCATCAAAATATGTATTTGTTCATCCTTATACACGTAACATTTTGTGGCACTAACTCTATAATCACTTCTACTGAACTTATATCATTTCTAATAACATTTTGTTACACACTATTTTCTTAGTACCGCCCGTACTGATGTCGGTTGCACCAACAACAACAGATATGAAGCAAGTATGGAAAACCATCAACTATCGAAATATACCATCGAGTGGAACTGATATTGATACATTACTCATCTTACTATTTAAATATAGAATCAAGGAGCGGATTCTTTGAAACATCTCTTATTCGCCTCAAACACATAGATGGAATGGGAGACATCGACTTCCATTCTTTGTGAAGTTGAAATTTTCTATCAGAAAGGATTAGTAGCGAATGACAGTTGAGTAATCATCTTGAACCTTGCTTTAAACTTGGTTACTATCCCCACTATTTCATTTTTTCCTTTTTTTTATGTTGGGAACAATTAAAATCTAGTCCCATTTTTTCCTTTGTTTTTGATATTGAGGACAGTCCAAATTCTAGCTTAGCAGGTGGAATGGAATGGTGTTTCTATATCTATCTCTAACATCTTTACTATTTATCATTTCTTACATTTTTCTATAATAATTTTCAAAATTTATATTTGAAGTTTGACATTGGGTACACTCCTACATAGTATATTACTAGATGTAAAATTTGGAAATTTACCAAAGGCTAGTCTTGCTTTTAACTTCGTATCAAATCAACAACTTTATGGATGCTAAACTTTATACTCTTTTAGGTAATGTCTCCATGTTTGAGAGTACATTAAATGGATCAATTGTTTGGTCAAGTCACCTTAACGACTTGCGTAATGAACAAGAAACCTAAATAAGCCTAAGTATTGTGTTATGATGATGATATTTGAGTCCAAACCAACCAAATAGTAATGTGAACTTTCATATGAGATTCAGATGTAAACTAAAAGATTACCATGCGGCATAACTTAATGGGAGAGTAATATATCATGCTTGGGAAATACTTTACCACTTACTCAAGTGATTTCATCTACCTTCATTCATCTTCATTCACTCAAATAGGATGAATAAGTTTAACTCAAATTATTTTCTTCTTGTTGCATTACATAACATGGTAAGAAGCAAGTATTTGGCTTTATTTTTCACTAAAAATATTTTTTTCATAATAATAAATTTGTAGCACTATATCTTTAAGATTTTGTATAGCTTGCACTTTACATTGTATCACTCATAAGGCTTTATCATAGCTATGGATTCTGTTTTAAAAGTTGAGAGAAATTTATATCCTTACTCCACCTCATGAAAAACAAATATGAAGGCTCACACATTGTCATTTTGATTTCTAGAATACAGTAATTGAAAACAATTAAATGAACAAAAAAGAACAGAAAAGGACTAACAAGAGACGAGAATAAAGAAAAGGATTAATTCATGTTTATATATTCTTTGAATGAATACATAAAAGAATGCAAAATTAACATATGACAAACACCTTATACCTGAACTCAACATTAGTAATGAAGCATCAAAAAGGCATGCATTTTCTTAGTATCCATCATTTAGATGCATCATGTTATATTTATTGTATAAATGATTTTGTTCATTCATGTGAAAACTATTTTAAAGCTACCCATTCATTCCAGATGTTGCTCTATAAGGTAGGCCACCACCATGATTTTTCCCATGTCTGTATTAGTTTAGGAAAACTACTTTCATTTAGATCATATTTCTGATAATAGCATTGTATATAGGAAGTGCACAAATCATGTTTCCTACTTCGCATTAAGTTTTCTTGATCCAAATTAATTTGGTTTTCATTGATCCTTTTGTTGATAGTTGTTATAAGCACGACTAATTGTTGTGAAGTATTTACTTGTCTTTTTGTCACTGAGAGATAATTTGGGATTGACTAGTGGAGGTTGCCTAGGAGAATTAAGTTCATTTATATTATCTTCCTAGTGACTTTTCTCAGAAAAATCCAAGGGTATTGCTACTCAAGTACGAGATATTCAAACTTAGGGGCTTTTACGAATGCAACTTTGTCTTTACTTCATAGGATATTTTATGATATGTTTCATGATATCCATTCTCAAAGATATGTGTTTTCACTCATATTACATGAAACTAGCATGTGAGACCTGTTTACATCAATTTAAAACATTTACATACTCTTAGCACAAAAATATCATTATATATATGAGCATAGTGAAATCTCTTTGAAATTTAGATACTTTTGCTATATTTAGCAAGTCACTACCACTTAGATGTATCTTGGTATCATGAACATGCATCAAAAATTGGAAAGTTCAAAGTAATGTCGAGCACACAAAGACCAATCTCCGTTCCACTGAGAGAAGCACCCTAAGATTCACAATATCAACTCTTTGCCATTGACATCCCATGTTGGTGGTACTCATACACTTATGATAAGATAAGGAGTTATAGGAGTTAGTTCCACCAACATAAAAATATGGATCATATGGAATTTTAACCTAAAATCAGCGACTTCGATTTACCTTCATGATTGAGTGTTCTATAAAGCACAATTCATGTCAACAGTCAATATAGCATCAGAGAGAAGAGGATAACCAACCATAGACCGTAAGGAGAAGATAGGAAAGAGTGGGACATGGAGAAAAAATCAAATCAGCACCTTTGAGGAATGGTTTGGAGGCTGAAAGGCCATCCATTCACACCCATCTTCTAAGGGGATAACTAGTATTCCCAATTTCAACTAGTCATTTTCATGTTTTTTCTTCTCTCAAGTCTTCTGTGATATCATTTTCAATATGTGGGGCTAATCCACTCTTCTGTGGTACTAGTGATTATCTTGGTGTTAATTTTTACTTTGTCTTGAAATATATATCGTTGCTTGGAATTTTAATGATAAACGCTATAGTGTGTGATGTTCATGATTGATCACTATTTTCATACTTTGGATTGTTTCTCACATCAAAAGAGGGTTCAAGTATTAAAAAATTATCATTAACACAGTTAATAATGCACCCCAAAATGAAATAACAATTGAGAGGTTAAGTATCTAGAGAGAGATCATTAATCATTTAGCCTTTCACTTGAACACTGTGAAAGAGGGTTTTGAATAGATTAAATAGTGTATTTCACAAAAAAAAGTAGGTGATGAGAGCTATATATCCTTGATCTATATAAGAAATGATCGTTAGTATTTTTATTGAAATCAGGTATAAATTGCATCATGTTGAAACTTATCATCCTATAAAACCCATCTCTCTGATTCTGCAATAATTTTCTTGAACCCTTTTTTAGTTTTAGATTTAAATTTACAATCAATCAACTCAATATTTGACATTGGTCTAGATTATTTGGTCATAGTTAGTAGTAGTCTCTAGGCTCATGATTCCATGAGTCTAACACTGTAACATCCCAGGATTTGAGACCTCAGATAAGTTGATCTTAAAAGGAATGATTGGACTACCCATATCACCAAAGTGCACCTCCTTTTCCGGGAGCCCATCACTAAGAACTCCAAAGTTAAGCGTGCTCAGCTTGGAGTAGTACTGGGATGGGTGACATGTCAGGAAGTTGATCCTGGCATGTGCGTGAGTGAGGACAAAGCGCACAATTAAGGCTAGTGGTGGTCTGTGGGGACATTTGTCATTCCTGAAACTCTACTAGAGCCTTGGGTAGTGGGCCCAGGCGTTACAGACACCCAGACCCAAATATATTACTTTGACATATACACATGTTTCATACATGCATGGTAAAGGTGTGTCATTAATCTAGAGATGGGATTCTATCGTATACCTCTATCCAAAGTCTCCTTTTTGTTATATTGTAGACTAACATATGGTGTACATATTCAAACTTGTCTAGTAATAGTGGAAACTACATCTTTAATGTGGTGTTTGTGTTAGATCATCAACCATTAGTTAAAAGACTTCATGTGCCCATTTTCTACAAGAAATTGGATAACCTCCTTGTCCACTACGATTTCCATATCATCCTTTACATTTCTTTTTCTTCAATTGAATCACTCTCTCCTTAATTTTATACCTAACAAATATGTTGTTCTTATTGAGAAAGCACCCTTGTGGTATGGACATGATATTGTTGTATCATTCAGTAGCATGTTGCTAAATTGTAATACCATTATTTTTCTAGCTAGCTCATCAGTGGAGGTGTTGTATATATGCTCTCAGTTGCATTTTCTTTTATCTTATCAGATAAGATTTCTAACCCACATTGTATGTGGTCATGGTCAAGTAGGCTTCAAGTTTTGAGTGTTACTTTGCTCTTTTGTAGCCATTGATATGTCCAATTCCCCACACTCAATGACATTATGTCAGTAAGGAGATATTTGTCTTACCATAGGTTATGTGAAGTAGATCTTGGACAAAAGCCTCTCTTAGCTTCTAACATTGTGGGACTCCATAAATGTCTTTCTTTGAGTATAGTATTTGTTGATGAGTTAGGCGTTTTCCAAAGTTTTCTTGATAGAAGACCTTGGTTGAATACCTAGATATCTCTAAATATCATGCCATATTGCTTCTTTATTTTCACAATTTGCCCTAGCATTTCCATGATAAATTGATTGAAGTCAATGTTGCTCCCAACCAGAAATGAGAATATAGTGTTGTCTGTGTTATCAATAATACCACATGGTAGCTGCAAATGCACACATCAGGCACAAAAATCGCATGTGTTATTGATTATCTTAACACCCCACTCCCCAATTAAGAATTGTAATTCTCCTTCCATCCATATATCTTTGATAAAATGTGGCCCTTTACATAGATGAAGAGTTGTTTATTTGATAGTTGGGTGGTTGTGGGAAGTCGTAGATATTTTGCATGGATTCCTGCTACCCAAAATTGTAGAAAGTTTTTATGTATCTTCTTTTGTATGTATGTCTATCCTTTTTCTAAAAGAAACCTCCATCTTTTCTAGGTTACTAATATAGAATGATGCTTATTCATGTTGATTAAGTATGTCATATATATAGCATTCTTCATGTTTTTCTATACAGACATGGCATTATTGTCCATACAAACAAAAATGAAATATGTTGTGTAATTCTAGATATATTAGCATCATATCTAAGAAAACTATTAGCAATTGTGTTATATATTCAAAACAAGCTTCGACATACAACATAAAAAGGTAGGGTAAAAACTTATATCTCTGTCTTGATCCTCGTAATGATTTGAAGATTTTGGTTCTGTGTCTCTTTATGGGAAAGTGTGGATGATAATCGAAATGAATTCATCAATCTTACTCTTACATTTCCTTCCAAACCCATCAGTTGCATAACTTTCTTTAGAAAGACACATTTAACACTATCATAACATTTAGGAATATGAGGTTCAATAATAATGTATTATTTATTCCCTCCTTTCATCGACTTCAATGGATTAAAGTATATCACAAGAAGGATCTATTTTTCCATCCAAAAGTATTTTTGGGATGAAAGTGCACTAATTTAATATACTAATACTATTCAATGATTAGATCATGTTGGCCACAATTTTAATAATGTTGTAAAGATGTCATTAGAGAGGATAATGTGCCTGGTGTAACAAGGCATTTGAATTTTTGGTATCATGACAACAAAAGTTATGTTATCCTTCACAAGTGTGATCTCCCCCTTTCACAAAATCTTGATGTACTTACCATATCTCACCTATATGTGCTGATATTTCTTATAGAATAGAGTTTTCATACTATATGGTCCTAGAGCTCTATTGGATACATATGTTTATCCTCTCCCCATACAGTAGTGATGTCTCAATCTACAAATTCATCCATACTCCTATCCAAATACAATGCTTTAGTATCTTTCTCTATATACGGGGTATTTCTAGAAAAGAGAATGCTTGTTGAATCTTATGATGATTGCTTTTATTTATTTATCTTATGTTGTCCAAACATATGCAGTATGGTTCAGACAAGGGGTGGAAATGGGGTTGGATTATATTGAATTTTGACATGTCAAGTGAATTTTGGATTTTATTTGGTTCGTCATACATGTTTTACTATCAAGTATATACAATAGGCAAAATACAAGCGTATTTGTCCTTATCATTCTTTATAGACATGCCAAAAGTGCTATGAAGTAATAATTTTTAATATAGTTATAAACAAACATCACAAGAAACCTATTATGGGTTATTTTGGTTACTCTCATGTTGAATAACCTGAGTTTGAGATATTTAGATCCATAGAAACAAAAATTTGCACATTTTCTTAATTTAGTTTAGTACCAAATGAGAAGTTTTGGTTTAATTTGGGTATTTTTGGGCCGATTTGGGTCAGGTCCATTAGGTTGAGTTTCAGATTGCCAATCCTACTTAATACCATCAATAATAGTTCTCACTTTTAGGTGCTAGAGTTTGTAATGGAAGTGTGTCGTATTTATGCCCCCCTCTCTCATTTCATTCACTCTACAACTTGCACTCTAGTTAAATTTCCCATTATAATGCCACTTTTACAATTCATTAGCCATCTTGTAGAATTTTTAAGAGCTTTTCTATTATGTAGTCCTATAGGTTATTTTGGGATAAGCTTTTTCATGTCTTTGGTCTTTGTGTAATGTCCTAGAAATGTGTACCAGTCCCTGAATGTAGAGATCCTCAAAAACATGTGACCCTTCTATCACGGGTTATCATTATGTTTTATCCCATTACTCCTTGGTGATCTCTTTTTATTTGATTTTTTTTCCCACATAGTTTGAAAGAAAAATATTGTTTCTTTCGATTCTTTCATTCATTTTTCTTATTCAATCTGAGTGTTGTTGATCTTATTGATATAACTAACAATGTTTGATTATGTAGCTATTGTGTATTCTTGTTTAGTCATCTCTGGTAATGTCTTGTCAAATCTTTCTTGGAATTGTGTATCCATATTATAGCCTCAATACCATGTGTAGAATGTAACCATATAATATAGGTTAAGTAAGCTACAATCATCAATAGCCTCATGCAAATTGTCCATGCATCTAGACAATTTTGGTGGGACACACCATTTTTCATTGTTATTTATTATGTCATAAAATCTTTAGAAAATATAGGTAGCATATAAGTTTCTTATTTGACATTTCTTTTCAAATACCATGCTTGTGGATTTGTGGTGCAGACCACCTAGAAGTGGAACAGTCCTAGAATTTGACAACAAACCCACTCCACACCATACCACACTCATATACTTTTTCATATGCAAGTAGAGATACGACGTTGACCGCACTCACAAAAACAAGTGACTTCAGTGTACCAAGGGGACCATCCCTCATATGGATTCTAAACAACATGAGTCTTAAATAGTTCAAAACTCTAAGTACATCTCACAACTCAGTTGCAACAAGGTTACTCATATTGATTCATGACTTACAAACATTGGGGAAATTAGAGCTCATAAGACACTACATGTATTAGGGTTTCACTTGGTCAAATATTTTTCCTAATCATACTATATTAAACAAGAAGGATATAAATTAGAGTATATCACTATGATATAATACTATTCAGCATTATAAGCATTAAAATCTATAGTTCATTCTAAAAAGGGTACATACCTAGCCAAACCACCATTTTTGTCCATAGAAAGGTTTTAGCATAAAGAGGGGTATCAAAGGCCACATATTATTGTGCCAATAGACTTTTTAAACACTAAGAAATATCCCTACAAAAATTTATTAAAAACATGGCTTGAGGAAGGTATAGAGAAAGTAGCAAAGTTGACTAGGAAGGCAATTTTAAGAAAAGAAACATATGAAGTCCAAAATTTGCATCAGCATGGTTGTAAAAAGTTTCACTATTTTTTTCTTTATAATAGAATGAAAATACAATAAAATTGTTATTCTCAAAGTTCTTGAATTTATACATACCCACCCTGACATCCCATATTTAGATTTTATAATATGGATTATGTAAGCTTTTGTGGTTGCATGTAGGAATTACATGCAAATATTATTAAAAAGAGGCTAAATAATTCTTCTTATGTTAAGAAAATTATATGTAGGCAGTTCATGCATGAGCTCTAGCTTCAAATCACCAACAAAAACCCAAGATGTTAACCCTTTTTGTCTCTATCTCCAACTATGATGGTGAAAAGGATAGATATTTAGTTAAGGGAAGGTATTTCCACCATAGACATTGAGGGTATTCATGCAAGAGGGTATAAGCCTAAGAGACCATATAAGTAGATTAGAATAGGAAGAAGAATAACAATGACTTCCATGCATTTTGGGAAAAACAAGGTAGGGAACATGACTTCAGGTTTGACCTTCAAAAATCTTGTAAAAACACCAACATGCATGCACATGCATGATCTGTAACCTTAGGATAACCCTCCTATCACTCCAGCACCACACAAATAACTCAAAACGATCTAACTAGTCCCTTGGAATGAAGTGATCACATATTTACGTGATGAGGGAGTTCAACCATTAAACAATGCACATTGGGCTCCCTCATGTAGAAAAGTGCCAAAAAACAACACTCAACACACCAAAATCAGAGTTCAAAACCTGCATTGATCACTCTCTGACATGCACCAAGGATTTGGAAACATGCATCTTATAGGAATCATATCTAGATGTGGTGGTAATGGTTTGCTCAAGCACAAATCAGCAGTCGTCCTAGCTTGATGCAGCCCCATCGCTCTAGGTACTTATCCCTAAATCATCCTACTAAAGGATTCATTGGAGGCCAAAGAACAAACTCCTCACATTTTTTTCATGTCAATTGATTCAAGGACTAAGGTACATTTAAAGTATGGATAATTCCAAATGTTGAACAAAAAAATTTGAATACATGTTCTACCCATAATCTAAAATATGTGTGTTCAATATGAAAAGTATTTTTTAAATATATAATCAATCAAACTAAATTTATATAAATTCTATTAAATATTAAATCAAGTCAATTAAATAAATACCAAGGTAAATATAGGTTGGTGTTTTAAACCAAAGTGGTCTAAACATGCTCGAAGTACTCAACCAAGAATAGGAATACCGGCTCCATATCCAATATCACATAATATGTTGTCTAGGCCATAACAAATCATAGGTATAGGAAGACATGGTGGGAAGTAGTACTAGATACCAACCCTTGACTGCATCTACTACCACTTCTTTGACAGTAATGAGTGCACAAAGACCGATATCATCTAAATATGATTAAACACCTTAACAATGCACCAACTGTAGTTTTTATTATCAAGGTCTGTATTGGTGTTGGAGTTGGTGTTGTTGTTGGTGTTGGTGTTGTTGTTGGTGCTGGTGTCAGTGTTAGTGTTAGTGTTGGTGTTGGTTTCGGTGTTGGTGTTGTTGTTGTTGTTGCTGTTGATGTTGGTGTTGGTGTAGGTGTTCGTGTTGGTGTTGGTGTTCATGTTGGTGCTGGTGTTCATGTTGGTGTTGGTTGTAGTGTGGTGTTGGTGTCGGTGTCGGTGTCGGTGTCGATGTCGGTGTCGGTGTCGGTGTCGGTGTCAGTGTCGGTGTCGGTGTCGGTGTCGGTGTCGGTGTCGGTGTCGGTGTCGGTGTTGGTGTCGGTGTTGGTGTTGGTGTTGGTGTTGGTGTTGGTGTCAATGTTTTTTTCCTATCTCTTTAATGTGTTACAAATGCAGACAGTCAGGGAATTATTCTAGATATTTTTCTCATAACGTACAAAATCAATCTAGAAGGCATAGACTAAGAAGATAGTTTCAATAAGAACAACTGGATATAGAAGTAATAGAGGAACGATATCACATGTATATTCTAGTATTTAGGGAGTTGCATTACACATAGATGCAAGTAGAGGTTGTCAGATAGAAATATCAATAGGAAAGGTATATTTTATGCACCAACAAAAAGGAGTCGTATGCCATGAGTATTGATAGGTTAGATAACATTAACTACAAACGGCAATACTCATAATAGTATTTTGATAGATTATGGTGCTAGACATTCATTTTTTACTAGATTTGTGACATTCAAGGGTCATTTGTTCATTGTTGGTGTATTATGATATTATTCTGGATATTTGAACCTTGTAATTTACATATCCATTTCATAGGTTTGTGTAATCTACTGAGAATCATAATATTCAAGTAGACTTTTCCAACTTGAGAAGCACATACATTATATGATCATGGATATAAACTATCAAGATTAGGAACATGTAAAATTTGATAATTTCACTAAGGAAGTTTACCTCAAAGATAGTCATAAGACCTTGATCTTTATTGGAGATCAAAAGTTTTTCCATACATGCATGATATTTGTGATAATAATTGATAACATATAAGGAGGGGATGTCAAGGGTTCCTAGGACATGTGATTGATAATAGAGAAGAGAACCCTAGCTTATTGCAGTACTTGTAGTTGAATATTTCCTATAGTTGGGGATTTTTTTATGTCTTTCCAAAAAAATGACTAGTCTTACCATCTGTTGACAACCCTTTTTGGTCACTCTAACAAAGATCATGATATGTTTTTCTCTTAAGATACCACATTTTTGCATATTTGATACACTAATTTTATCCATTTTCCACAGGATGAGGGTTCATGGAAGTAAAAAATCTTTATATAGACTAAATAGAATTTTTGCTTTTTTTACCTTTTACAATCCTTTTTTAGTGAACTATCCAATTTAATTCCTCATGAATAATATATTTACACAAAATCTTAGTTTAAAATTCATTTCTCCTTTATATCTCTCTTGAAAAATACAATGCCATTCTTTTTATTAATAAGATGATCAATTGAACTCCATGTCTTTTTGATAAAAGAGTCTAATCAAGCCTAGTTTCTAGGTTAGAGGATCTTAGGGTGATTAAGGGCTGAGGGTAGTAATGGGAGTAGAAGTGGGTTTTAAGTCCTCCCATCACCCACATTTTAGCCTTGACAAAGCTCTAAGTTAATCACATTAATTTCATCTAACTATCTACTTAGATCTCTCACATAGGGGTAGGAGAATTGATTAACATGTAGGAACATGGGTAGATATCTAGGGATCCATCAATTGGACCTAGGAGGAAATCCCAAAATTCACACATATAACCAATTTCCCTAAGTTCCTAGGAGATTTCAAGCACAAACCCCAAAGCAATTCATGAGGAATGAGATAGAAATAGAACATAATCATTAGCAAATGAAATCATAAAAGTTTACATATCATTTTCCCCCAACATGGTATCAAAGTGACATTTTTGGTTCCAAACAGCCCACTGAGGGGGCCTAGCTATTCATAGAACATGAAAATACAAAAAAGAAAGGAATAAGAATGAGTAGAGGAGTGGAAAGCCATGATGAGCTCAATGAAGAGTCCTCCTTCTCCACCTCCTAGTAGAAGCAACTCGAGCACAACCCTCTTCCAAGGTGGAATGGCATTGGTAGATGATGGAAAGTGGTCATAAACCCTAAAATAGCTATTTTGAGGTGGATGATGATGAAGTGGAGGTGAAATGGAGTGGGAATGTATAGGAGATTAAATGGGGGAGATGAGAGAGGTCTACTAGTGGCCAACCTCGAGCTAGAGCCTCCACCCAAGTATATATAGGTGATGGGGAGGCACTAGGTTAAGTGGGGGGATGGGAAGTGTAGTGCAAAACTATTTCTAGAGTTGTATACAGCACGCCCATGTTGGGAAGCATGGTCGTGGTGGGTAGGGGTCAAAACAGGCGTAGTGGTGTGGAACAGGCGAGGTGAGAAAATGGCAAAAGTTATAGTAAGTTTGGGGATTTTGAACTGATGTTGGCACGGTCGTGATGGTCACTATGACCATGGTGAGATAGGTTTATATTGACCATGGTGGTCACCACAACCATGGTGGATTGGAGGAGTGTTGCTCGTCCTGTGTGCCAAAGTCATTCTGAATGAACTGCAACACGGTTGTGTTGTGTTGCATGACCATTCTGGGGCATGATGGCACGGTCGTATTATGTTGCACGACCATGTTGTTGACTTTGGTTCTTCAAGCCTTAACTCTGTTGAATTGCTTGGGCAAGCATGGATGTTTTGTTGTACCATGGATGTGTTGGTCTCTGTATCAGCACTTGGCTCATATACTTGGTTCATCCTTGGACACCTTTGCTTCAATTGATCTTTCGCCACTAGGGGTAGGTTGAGGGAGACTTGGACTTCACTTTGGGCTTCTATAGGGGTAGCGCAACCCTAGGATCATTGTTTCTCTCTCTCTTCCATCCAAGCATGGTCCAAATGCCTGCAAAGCATGCAAATAACATCCATAAGTGAATTTTACATGAAATCTCATATTAGGGGAAATAACATGTAATCTAATAGGTATAGATGTGATTGAAGTGCAACATGACACAAGATGAAGCCCTAAAATAGGGTTGCCTCACCACCCCAAACTTAAAACATGCTTGTCCTCAAGTATGCTCCTTCTCAATATCTCTACAATTCTTCCACAATCAAGAAATGACAAATGCAATGCAAAAGATGAATATTGATTGAATGGGATCAATGATGACTAAGTACATGCATTCCACCTCTCTCCTCTCAACTTTTACAACCCAATCATGAAAAGAGCGTTGAGCATACAAACTTCAAATATAGGGCATAGAACACATAATCCATACATATAGCTTTCATGTAGCTCTGGGTAAACCGTTTCATATTGGTGTTAGTCAAAGATGACTAGGATTATTGTTTCATTTTCATGCACTCAATCTTATGCTTCAAACCACACTAAGTGACCCACATGGATGTGGAAAAGGGTGAAGTGAGCTAGGTTTGATGTTTCCTATCTCAATGGGTATGAAAATAGAAGAAAGGATTAAGGTAAGAGATTAGAGTTCTATAACACTCATCTTTTTTTTATTTAGATGCTCTTACACGGGAGAATCTTTTATTTTCTTTTTTATTTTGCTTTTCTCTTCTTTTTCTTTTTCTCTTCTTTGCCCTTGGTGTAGGTAGGACATACAATGGTGAAAGTGAAGCAGTGGGATATAGATATGGACACCCCAAACTTTTAGAGGTGCCCAAGGTTGAATAGCTGCACTTTGGCATCTTTGCATGAGGTGGAGGGGTGAGAAGATATGAATGAAAAGTCAGGTCAAAGAGGGGTCACTAGTGTGATTCTCAACATAAGATCTCCTACATGAAATTTATTCCAACACTTCATCAAATAATATCACACCACATGAATGAACAACATGAAATTCATACTTAGATCATTTGATTCCATAGGCCGTAAGCATTCACAGCTTTCTCAAATCACAATTCAACCAAAACATTGACAAACATAAGAGAGGTGATGCACATGTAAGAAGTCAAGCCATGATACCATCTAGCAATAAACCATGATAATTCACTTGCAATTGTCAAAGGTCATCATTTTCAATTCAAAAATTAGAGGGGAAAAATTGGCAAAAATGGTGCCAAATTGCCATCAATGACATCAAAGCCTTCATTATGGAACATAAAGCAGGAAATAAGAAAATTCTAGCTAAAACATGTGAATATTACAAAAATCTACATGATATGCATTACATGGAAAAAAGAGGAAAAAACTTGAAAATTACACAAAAATTGCAACAAAGTAGACTACATAGAATGATAGTATGCAAAGCAGGTAAATCTAACCTAGATAGTAGGAGAAATAAAACAAAAGCAAATGGAAAATGAAATGCAGAATGAGTGAACTGAATGAGGGCATACCGCCCTACCACCCCAAACTTTTAAATCATGATGTTATCAACATGACACTAAAGTATAGGAGTGATAGGGTAGATGATCATCGCTATTGTGGTGGATCTGGCAGTGCTCCTCGCTGTGGTGTATGGTACTCGTAGTTGTACTGGTGCCAAATTTTATTGACAAATTTTCTATTAACCAGCGGATCGCATCAATAACTATACAATTGAAAGGATGCTTTAATGAAGATATACCTAGTCCTGGATCAAGTCTAGAAACAATCCTCATCGATGTGGATGTGCACTCTTGGACGGTGTCTGTGCAGCTCCTAGTCTTCACCATGGATGACAGACTCAAATGGCGTCTGTAGCAGATCCTCCACGGACTACAGACTGATGGTGCCCTCCTAGCGACAAGCAAAGGCCACCTCACCTATAAAGAAGTCCACACATACCAACTAGGACTCCTATCATCCTACTAGAATGGACATAAGGATTTTTCCCTCCCGTAGGTGTACTAGTCACCAACTTGCTCTCCCCCAACAATGATTCTCAGTTGTTCTCTCCCTTTCTATCCCTCCCCAGTCGGGTAGGACTTTCTTGGGTGCTCTTGGTTACCATAACTAGAGAGGACAATATTTGTGAGTGAAACTGATTCTAAATTGTCCGTGTTGTGTTCTACGAAGTCCCTAGTGCCCATCTATTTATAGGAGACATTTGGGTCAGGGTTCTAAGTCTGTCTGAGAGTGGAAAGGATTGAAAGATCATGAATTTTCATAACCTACAAAATTTGAAACGTTCATCTCACAATCGAGATGGTCATTTCACATGTGAGATGGTCATTTCACTAAGTGAGATAGTCCTTTTGCTAAGTGAGATGGTTGTTTCTCCATGTTTCCCAATTGCATATGAATTGGCAATTCGAATACAATTAATGCTCAACATGACGTTAGCACTAATCCTTGATGCAATTGAATTTCTCCATGAACTAATCATCTCAATTTCATGAGTTGGTCATCTCACAACCATGAGATGGTTGTATCGATCTAATGAGCCAATGATCTCACAACCACAAAATGTCATCTCACGGACATGAAACATTCATTTCGCTCCCGATTTCAAGCAAAACTCAGCCAATTTAGTTCTAATCAACCTAACACTCCAAACGGTTGTCTCAACACTTGAGTTGATCATCTAGTAGTCTAGTCAACTGATTTGTTATGTTAATTGAGTACCTAAATACTTTAGTAATCAATCCAATCATCATTTGTGATTAAACTCCTCTTCTAGATGAATTTATGTGTATGTAACCCTATAGGTCCCATATTACATTGGCAGTGAATGTCCATACTAACTTATGACATCACAAGCAATAATCGATGCCTAGTCATACATCATTGCTACCAAGTAAATAGAAAGTAGGAGAACAGCTTCAACCTACAATCTATGTATGGTGTTAGAATGCTTGTATAGTTCCTTTGTCAATGATATCTAGATTGAACTCGAGGCATGTAAAAGTCATCCTCTTCAACATTCAATTTTGTTCATTGAACCAGACCATACTGTCTGAGATATATGTAATCTCAATATCACATATTGACTTACATGAGCTTGGCCATGTATTTCTCTGTCTCTATAATCAAGGTGACTAGGATATAATACGTCTTTAAGAGGGACAAATCACATCTGTATCACTAACAGTAAATCCCCATGTGTCACAGTCACCCAATCATCACCTTTATGACAACCCATGTTTCAGTATTGTGTTTGATGATGTCAAAGTGTACCGAACGACATGTGATGAGTGTAGTGATTTCATGTATAAGAACCACAAACACCACCATCACTATAAGATGTGATTTTGACTTACCTAGTTAATAATTCAAAGTATCTCTTATGGTGGGTCTGTCTAATACACTATAATCTGACATGTATTTGTGTGTTGGGTTTGATATCTCCATATCATGACTAATGAGACTCTGTCATCAACCAACTCACACTCTAATCTTATGTGTTATTTTTGTCTATATACCTTCCACAATAACAACCGGTCAGGGACATAATGAGAATGTATATACTCTTAACATCCTTATGATCTCATTCTTCCAAGTCACGTAGTTGAAGACATACATCATTGAGTAATATCATTCTCTAGACATTTATTATGTTATTTCACTATCTCATAACTTTAAAAAACAGAATAAATTGGAAGCTTGCCTTTATTGTTAATCAAATCACTTACATTTTATGCCATTACATTCATCATAGGATTGGATCTCAGGTCATATACACCAACAGACTCCCACTTGCAATTAGAGCCAATCTATGACATCCCTGGATTTTCTAAAAATTAATCTAATGTGCGACATCCAAATTGAAACCTCCCCTTAGTGAGAATATGAATTCAAATACCCCACACTAGGCCAAGAAGAAGAAAATTAGAGGAAGTCATAAGGAAATAACAGTAGCATAGCACATGAACAAAAACAAAACCATACAACACATGTTCTCCATTCAACATATAATTACAAAATGAATTGTTACAATATTTGATATTACACATTAAAAAATAAAATTTTACATATACATGTAGTACATCTACAATAGGATCTTCTAGACAATAGGTCCACCTATACATCAGCTCACCATACAACTCTCAACTATCGTAGTTCTTCAAGAGCATATGTCCACAACCTAAACAAAAGATTACATGTACACATCAGCACAATATTCTAGAATATTGTACTGAGTATGCCTACATGTCTTTTATATACCTCTCATTACTAAGACTTGGCAATAAGATAAAACTAATACTTGGCAGTAAAAACAAAAGGAATATAACAAAAGCATACTTGAACAAAGAAATGATTATTAACAAAAGAGAATACATATTTTAGGCACATTTTCCATTATATCGTCCATGCATTGACCGCCTAAGGTTGAATGCACGGAAGGCCTTATGATCGACTGCCAATGAGTTGGATCATTTCATAATGTGATCAGACTACCAAAGAGTTGGATCACTTTCAAGTACTTGACTACAAAACAGTTGAAGTACTTTATTTTCGAGCACATGACTACCAAAGAGTTGAAGTTCTTGGATATAATTGAACAAATATATTTTGTTTCATGTGTTCATAGCCATAAATATGGAAAATCAAGCAAGATATCATACAAAAACACTCATTTCATCCAATATCATATCCCAAGTATTTTACTACTCATATTATACAAGCATACTATATAATAAGCTAATAGGTAAAGCACACCTTGATCAAGATAATCTAATCATCACATGATCCTTAGGTCAACTATATCCTTGTTCAAACCCTAATTAAGACAAGACCAAATATACCATCATCAGATTCGCATCATCTTAACCTTATTTATGATTCATTAAGGTTTTCTTATTCATGAGGATATTTCCATCATTACTTGTCTTATATTCTTATAGTTATCACTTTGCTTTTATTTCCTAATTATGTTCCATATTAGTACAGATAATCTAAAAATTATGTTTCATATAAGTATATGCACAAATTAACCCTATATTACATGCGTTAATCATGTTAGGGTTTTCTCATCATTTTAGGATCACTTAACATGTAACATTATTTATATGCATGATACTAATCTCAGAGATACATATTAGCTTCCAATTATTGATATGAGCTTACTCTATAATTTCTAGGGTTTCTTGGACGTATTTGTAATTATTGCACATTCATTAGGGTTATTATCCCTATTTAGTCACATTAAGAAATTTTCATCATTTTCAATGCAAACATCATCACATCTGATATAAGATAAATTATATATCATATTTAGGAGTTACTGGAAAATTTCCATAATTTTCATCTATCGCTTGGTATTTATTATACATCAAATGAGTATAATACATCTTGTACGATACCAACATATTTTATTCATTAAAAGACATATATTAGAGTTCCATGTGGTCCTACTTATTTTTATGAGAATTTTGGTACCTTATTTATATTTTTATGATAATGGTGCTAAATTCTATGATTTATCTAAGAATTGTGCATTTTTGGGGTATTTACCTTGGTGGACCAATCAGGTTTGCCCACATGTCCAATGTAGGGGTGCAACTCCTTCTTGGATCTTCCTGGTTCACAATTGGTTTAGGTTTGGTTCAAGGTGTGATTTGTATGGCTCATGCGCATTCGTTGAGACCAACCTGGTCCAGATATGCTAGCCCAACTGAGATTTCACTTTGCTCACATCGGATGCCTGTGTGAGTCCTACAGACTCTGCCCTTTCACCATCATGACCAGAAATCAACGATGCAAAAGCACTTTTCATCAATAATTAAGACCACTGATAACTTTGATGTCATCCTCCAGGACCTCCACGACTTCTCTATTTATCGGCCTTGGCTCCATAGTGAGATTTTGTGTCCACCTCACCGTAAGCATCTATTGTGGCATAGCCTAAAGGGGAAAAAGCCTCCATGCCACCAAATTTCATTCCAGTGCTTCAGGAATCACTGACAGACAACCAGAAACTCGAATGCGACCTTTAATGCTAGCGGGAAGCACTCAACATCCTCCCTCGAACACTATATTAAACTCTGACTATGAGGAGCTCGTCAGCCAGCATTAGCACATCAGAGATCTAGTCAGACTCTTTTGTGTCTTCACAGACTCATAATGATGCTTCTCCATTGTACACTCTATCTATAGAATCTCTTCACTATTCCCTCTATAGATATCTAACTCCTTTTGGTCTGTGTTCAATCATGGATAGGATATGATACTGCGAGTTTCAAAATCATTCATTCCTTAGTCTATACTCTCAAGTGAAGGGTCAAGGGATAGCCACGATCAAGTGGAAGCCAAATGCAGGGTCAAAATAGCCTCTTCCATTATGTTGGGAAAGCTCATCATCATGGGAGCTTGTGGCTCTTGTCCTTGCAGTAACTGCTGCAAGGATGATGATTTGAGGGTCGTCAGATCTCATCCAAGGGCTCAGAACAACCCCTTCACCTAGTCAATCCCATGCATAAACTTTTAAAAGGTCTTCCCCACTAGATTACAAATCCACAACCACAACTTGTCCACACAGCTCATCCAAAGCCTAGGGTGCATGACACTCAACTTAATCAAACACTCAGGCTAAAAACTATACTCCAACTTATGTAATACATTATTATTTGGTTGATTTAAAACCTAAATAAATTTTTCTAGGAACATAGAAACCTCATGAAACTTTTACCATGGCTTTATAGAAACTCAAGCTTCATTCTATCCAAATTGGGCGTCAAAACTCATTTGTTTGACTAGTCAGATTAATACCTCAAAGGACATAAAATTAGGGATCTTAACCATGATTTCAACATCAAATGATTTGCAAATCTTGCCAAACCAATTGGAGTTTCTTCACATGATCTGAAAATGCTTTGGGGATTGTCATTACATCATTGTCACATGTAAAACTAGGATTATCAAAATATCACTTTATCACATCCTACACACCTTAAAGAAATTTTGACTCAAAATTAAGCCAAAATTCACTCTGTCACATCATATACATCTTAAAGGAATTTTTTTCCTCAAAATTAAGCCATCTCTTACTTTAAAAGAAACCAAATATATTCATTCACATTTAGGACAACACTCTAGGTGCATCATATACATACAAGATACTTAGAACCATACATCCAAAGCACTTCTAAGTGGTTTTAAAAGTATATAAGGTGAACTGGTCAACATATAGCATAATTTAGTTGCTTAGGTTATGTCATATTCCCAATTAGGATTTGTGTACTCATTTCACCCAAGCAAAAAAATTCAACAATAGACTATACATGATTTTTTTCACATTTTAGGTTATTACATCCTCATTTTACCCTAGCATCATGTTCTAACATTATGTCATAATTTTGGGAAGAATTATTTATAATTAACTCAATTTATCCATATAGATCATATCAAGGTGTCATCATCATTATATTATGCTATATTTTCTTTTTGAACTATATTCAACATCTTTATTAAGCATTAGCATCAACACCACTTGACATATATCATTAATATGATCTCATTTTACTTTAATATTAAGCTACAAGTTTATTACTGAATTCACTACTAGATTCACCAACCATATTATGTCATTACTATTCATGTAACATGTATCATTAGTGTCATCTAATTGTACTTTCTCATGTTTGGTTGTAAACTCTGTTAGAGGTTCATCATGAGATTAGCCAACTATTCATGTCATCATAAATTTATACATATGGCTAGCCAACTAATAGAGAGCTATGTCTAAACATCACTAGGGTTTTCCAATCTTCTCATGTCCTCATGCATTACATCTTGAGATTAGATCATGAACATATATATTATATCATGGTTGTGCTTAACAAACTTATATGAGTGTCTTTTCAAACATATACCAAGGTAGTATCGAGTCCAACTAGGGTTCTCTTGACCCATACCTGAGGGTAGTAACATGCTTAGTCTCTCGGAGCTCACTTAACTCTTTGAGTATCTCATATGCACAATCTTTATCTTCCCTCTTTGGTCTAGGGTTATCATGTCTACCTCATTGGCACTAGTGATCAACTTCACAAGCTCTACCCAGATGAACACAAACCAATACATGATATAAAATTATCTTCATAGATTTTCTACCCATGAGACATGCTATTCCTCAATTCTCTTTTGTATATGCAACCACTATATTCCGACAGGGTACCATCAACCCGAGCTTGAGGCTTTATAGAAACTAACACATTTACCTCCTCCAGGGTCTTGGGACTCTCTCTCCCTCACCCAGATGGCAGGTAATCATATTCATGTTCACTTATACATACATAACCGACCTCTCTCTGAATATAGGGTTTGGTCCTATCAATGACATTTAGGGTTCAAGATATCATTAGGAATCATGCATTAAGAAACTGAACTCATTCACTTAGGAGTAGTCGAGTTTAGGACATATCATATCACACATTTATCATAATTCTCATATCTTGGAGTTTAGGTTCTCATACCTTCTCCCTCTAGGTCTCAATCTCTCTAGAATCAACCCGATAACTGGTCCTAACATTAGAGACCCTCCTTCATAAAAGAGCTTGAGGCTCTTGCTGACTCACATCTTCTCTTAACTAATCTTATCTTATCTGACAAATACATACATATTTTCATCATCAAAGCCTATCTCAAATCCTCAAAATTGAACCTTAATCCTTAAAGAAAACATTGATCATCATAAACCAACTTATATCATCATATCAAACTTAGATCATATCATCTAATATTATTTCATCTATTCCATCTATCATGTATTCCAACAAGGCTTTAGACATCTAATTTTGAACTACTCTCTCTTCTAGACTGATGTCATTCACTTTCACTTAGGTTGCATTACTACCTCCTAGTCGTATATTTGTGGGGACACATTTTTGTAATACTTACATATATAATAAAATATTGTATAGTTTTTCATCAATAAAACATACGTTAGAGAAAACTATCAAGGTTCAATCCGATTGGAATCAAAAGCTAAATCCATAAAATGAGTGTCCCTTACATAGTAGATATTTTAGTGCCATGTGACCTAATGAAAAGGATGAGAATAAAGTATAGACTAGTGTAGATACCCTGGACAATGAGTATTATATGCCTAGGATTTCTCTTACCTAATGCATATCACTGGATAATGTAACATCCCATACTTCCATATTATAAGAAAACAATGACATCATAGGACTTGCTATAAAATAAGCACTAGTCTAGACCTAGTTCTCAAACATCTATGTGCTAACCTAGAAGCGAGGTCAGATCCAGTCTCTAAGAGAC
The DNA here is from genome assembly GCA_963693085.1 of Alisma plantago-aquatica. Classification (NCBI taxonomy): domain Eukaryota; kingdom Viridiplantae; phylum Streptophyta; class Magnoliopsida; order Alismatales; family Alismataceae; genus Alisma; species Alisma plantago-aquatica. The sequence continues at coordinate 410,571,618 of OY856411.1, forward strand.
AACTAATCTAACCCTAAAGATGTTTAAGGTTTTCTTTAGTTTGAGTTGCATAATGAGAAAATGCCATGCTTTGCTATTTTTCATGCTCTAATACCACCTGTGACATCCTGATATTTTCTAAAACTTAATCTAATATGTGACGATCAAATTGAAAACTCACCTCAACAAGAATAGCAATTTATACACCCCACACTAGGCTAAGAATAAAAAAATTAGAGGAAGTGATAAGGAAATAATAGTAGCACATGAACATGAACAAAAAAAAACCATACAACACATGTTCACCATTCAACATATAATTACAAAATGAATTGTTACAACATTTGATTTTACACATTGAACAATAAACTTTTACATATGCATGCACTACATCTACAACAGGATCTTCTAGACAATATGTCCACGTGTACATCAGCTCACCATACAACTCTCAACTATCATGGTTCTTCAAGAGCATATGTCCACAACCTAAAAAAAGATTACCTGCGGTATACGTCAACACAATATTCTAGAATATTTTACTAAGTACGCCTATGTGTCTTTTATATACCTCTCATTATAAGACTTGGCAATAAGATAAAACTAATACTTGGTCGTAATAACAAAAGGAATAAAACAAAAGCATACTTGGACAAAGAAATGTTTATTAACAAAAGAGAACACATATTTCAGCCACATTTTTCATTATATCATTTGTGCATTGAACGCCTAAGTTTGAATGCACTGAAGGCATTATGATCGACTACCAAATAGTTGGATAATTTCATAATGTGATCAGACTACCAAAGAGTTGGATCACTTTCAAGTACTTGACTACCAAAGAGTTTAAGTACTTTATTTTCAAGCACTTGACTATCAAAGAGTTGAAATTCTTGGAAATAATGGGAACATATATATTATGTTTCATGTGTTCGTAGCCATAAGTATGGAAAATCAAGCAAGATATCATACAAGAACAATTATTTATTCCAATATCATATGCCAAGTATTGTACTACTCATATAATGGAAGCATATTGTATAATAAGCCAAATAAGAGGTAAAGCATACCTTGATCAAGAAAATATAATCATCACATGTTCCTTAGGTTAAATATATCCTTGGTCAAACCTTGATTAAGATGAGACCACATATACCATCATCATATTCTCATCATCTTAACCTTAGTTAAGATTCATTAGGGTTTTCTTAGTCATGAGGATATTTCCATCATTACTTGTCTTATATTCTTCTAGTTATCTCTCTGATTTTATTTCCTGTTATGTTCTAGATTAGTACAGATTATCTGAATATGTTGCATATAATTATATTCACAAATTAACCCTAGATTACATGAATTTATCATGTTAGGGTTTTCTCATCATTTTTTTTTAGTCTTAGGGAGACCCCTCTCCCCCTCCTCCTCAAACAGGTGCCAGAGCCCGGATGACCCAAGGAGTTGATAATTACAGTGCACTCAGGGGGATTCGAACCCGGGTCCCCCAGGGAGGACAAGCCGGACCGAACCACCTGAGCCACACTGGTCGTTGGTTTTCTCATCATTTTAGGATCACTTAACATGTAACATTATTTATATGCATGATACTTATCTCACATATACATATTATCTTCCAATTACTGATATGAGCTTACTTAATACTTTCTAGGATTTCTTGAGCATATTTGTAATAATTGCACATTAATTAGGGTTATTATCCCTATTTATCCACATGAACAAAATTACATCATTTTCTATGCAAACATCATCATATTTGATATAAGATGGATTATATATCATATTTAGGAGTTATTCTAACATTTCCATAATTTTAGTCCATTGAGTGGTTTTTATTATACATCAAATGAGTATAATAGTATTGTGTGATACCAATAGATTTTATTCATCAAAAGACAAATATTAGAGTTCCATATGGTCCTACTTATTTTTCTGAGAATTTTGATACATATTTGTATGTTTATGATAACGGTGCTAAATTCTATTATTTATTTAAGAATTGTGAGTTTTTGGGGTATTTACCTTGGTGGACCAATCATGTTCATCCCCCATGTCCAATTTGGAGTCACAGCTCATTCTTGGATCCGCCTAGTTCATATCTGGTTTGGGTTTGGTTCAAGGTGTGATTTATCCAGATTAGATGACTTTGCTGAGACCAGCATGGTTCAGATCTGCTAGCCCAAATGATATTTCCCTTTACACGCATCAGATGCATGTGTGAGTCATGTCGACTCTACCCTACCACCGCCATGAGATCACTGTCATGACCAGAAATCGACGGTGAAAGAGCACTTCTCATCATCCCCTAAGACCACTGATATCTTCAACGTCATCCTCCAGGACCTCTGGGGCTCCTCTATTTATCGGTCTCAGCTCCATAGTGAGTTGTTGTGTCCTTGTTTCCGCAAGCAGCTACTATGGCAGATCCTAAAGGGGAAAAATCCTCCGCACCGCCAAACTTCATTCTAGTGCTTCAGGAATCACTAACGGGCCTCCAGAGACTCAAATGTAACTTCCAATGCCAATGGGAGGCACTCAACACCCTCCCCCAAACACTATCTTTAACTCTGACTACGAGGAGCTCATCAGCCAGCATCAGCACATTAGAGATCAATTCAGACCCTTTTGTGTCTTCACAGACTCACAATGATGCTTCTCCATTGTACACTCCATCTCCAAAATATCTTCACTATTCCCTCTCTAGATCTCTAACTCCTTTTGGTCTATGTTCAACAATGGAGAGGATACGAGAGTGAGAGTTTTGAACTCCCTCATTCCTTAGTCCATACTCTCAAGTGAGGGTCAAAGGGTAGCCACGATTAAGTGGAAGCCAACTACAGGGTTAAAACTGCCTCTTGCATCACATTGGGCAAGCTCATCATCGTGGTAGCTTGTGGATCTTGTCCTTGCAGTAACCTCTATGAGGATGATGATTTAAGGATTGTTATATCTCATCCAAGGGCTCATAACAACCCCTTCACCTATTCGATCCCATGCATAAATTTTAAAAGATCTTTGCCACTAGATTATATATCCACAACCACAACTTGGCCATGCAGCTCATCGAAATCCTAGGGCGTGTGATACTAATCTTAATCAACCACTTGTGTAAGGAGGCAGGATCACCCCCTTGCTAAAACTAAAAAATCTAAAGAATTAACATTCATTCCAAACACACTCAAAGGTATGTCAGAATAGATATCAATTTTCCAAATTTATTATAATGGTATGAAAAAGTCCAAAATGTAGCAACAGAATAAAAATAACTTACTATATTCAACTTTCATAAAAGATTACACAAGTACATCAAAATCCCCCATTAGGGTTTACAACAAGATACCACAAAAATGTTCTAGATAGAGGGAAGTGTAAACTACTTCAAATCTTGTCTCTAGAGAAACATCTCTAAGTGTTAGGTCCATGCCCAAATCTATGTTATCCTAATTCAACTCAATAGCTTGTCCTAACATGGGTGGTTGGGAAAAGCACCCAGCAAAAGGGAAAGGAAAACAAAGTATGTGTCAACAAATATGAATAGGATATCAAGGTAAAGAAAACATGTAAATAAAGGCTAGTTTTCATCATAAGATGAAGATTTCAAGAGTATGAGGCTATTTTTAAATAGATGCTTGCCATAAACAAAATATACTAAAAGGTTCCATGTATGATAATTATGAATACCTTAACTAAGTAGGGTTGAGGCACCTACCGGACCTCAACCTATAGGTGAGGGGAGATTAATACATTCCCAATCACCTACACACATTTTTATGGGGGAGAATAAGACATTCCCCAGGGAGAATTAATACATGCCCTATCTATGGGTGGTTGTACATAAGTACCACTACTATAGCTAAATAGACCATAAAATCAACATGCTAGAAAAGAATTCATGGCAAGTAGGGTATAAGACCCAAGAAAAACAATATCATTACTGATTTTGAGGCAATTTAAAAAAAGAATAATGAATAGGGGAAATACTGTTCATATAGTGCCTCATTAGGGAATATAGGGTTTGGTTTGCAAATATCCCAACTTAGGGTGTAACAAATGCATGTACCTCTCTTACCGATATCAATTACTAAGTTTCACCACTTTAATTGAGTCCAAGTTCCAGTTTGCCTATTTTCAATGTATTAACATGTATTAGAGTACAAATTACACATTAATGTATAGAAATCCTAATTTCAAAACTTTTTAACAAAACTCAGATTTAGATTTTGAAAATATTGCCAATGAACTTATTAGGTTCTCCTGATGAAGAAAACATATTTTATGTTAATTTTGGAGTTATGATGATTAAGATGTATTTTTTATGGATTTTATGCATCAAATTCATTGTAAAAAAATCACCCTTCATCAAACCATGAAATCATACCGAAAAAATATTTTTATTATATATAGATTAATTTTATAATTCCAAAACATATTTATTTGTCATATTTGGATAAGAGGATTAGAAGATATGAATTTTTCAATACTGAACGAATGTTCTCCAAACCTTCCGCAATTTAAGCATCAAGGCCAAAAAGGATAGAAATGATAGGAAAATATTGGGAAAGGGCCTAAAAGAGAGTATGACAAAGTTTCAGTATGTTACAACTTGGGCCAAAAGCAATTCTCCAACTTACGTAATACATTATTATTTGACTGATCTAAAACCTAAATAACTTCTTCTAGGAACATCAAAACCTCATCAATCTTTTACCATTGATTCATAGAAGCTCAAGCTTCATTTTATCCAAATTGGGTGTAAAACATCATTTGCTTGACTAGTTAGATAAATACCTCAAAGGACATAAAATTAGGGATTTTAACCATGATTTCAACATCAAATTATTTGCAAATTTTTCCAAATGAATTGGAGTTTCTTCACATGATCCAAACATGCTTTGGGGATTGTCATTACGTCATTCTCACATGTAAAACTAGCATTATCAAAATCTCACTTTATCACACAATCACCCATGAATCTTAATCTGAGTGACCTAACATGACCATCATGCTTCTGCATCAAAAGTGCTTTAGTCAAGGAGTCAAAATTATTGCTCTCAGTTGGTACTCTTCAAATCTTTAAATCTCCTCATTGTATGATCTCTCATATGAGATGGAACCGCCTATATATATGTTTGGAACACTGATATGATTTGGGTTCCTTATCTTGTGCAATATCTCCATTGTTTTCACAATATAGCTCGATTGCTTCGTTGATGCTTGGAATGACTCCATGTTCAAAAATCAAATTTTAAATCCATACAGCCTCCTTTGTTGCATTTGTTATAGCAATATACTCAACCTCCATTGTAGAATCAGCAACTATCTCTTGCTTGGATCTCTCTTCCAACTTACTTCTCTATTTTTTAGGCAAAACACAAATCTTGAGTGTGATTTATGACCATGTTTGTCATTCAGGAAGCTTGCATCGGTGTAACCTTTTACCACCAACTCTTCCTCTCCACTATAGACCAAGAACTGATCTTTAGTCCTTCTCAAGTACTTAAGAATGTTCTTTATGGCTGTATAAGGAGCATCACCTAGATTTTACTAATATCTTATCATCATGCTCAAAGGATATGATACATCGAGACGGGTGCACAACATTGCATACATGATAGATCCAATTGTCGATGTATATGGAATAACACTCATGCGCTCACTTTCTTCACAAGAATGAAGAAATTGAACTTTAAAGATAGGAACCCCATGTAGCATGGATAGGTTTCCTCTATTTGAGTTCTCCATGTTGAACAACTTCAACACTTTGGAAATGTATGTGCTCTGACTTAGTCCAAGAAGCCTTCTTAATCTATCTATATAGATCTTTATTCCCAAGATGTAGGATGCTTCTCCCAAGTCTTTCATAAAAAAATGTATTTCCAAGCCATATCTTTACCTATTGTAAAGTAGGGACATCATTCCCCATCAATAGTATGTCATCCACATACAATATGAGGAATACAACCATGGTCCCACTAACCTTCTTGTACGCACAAGGTTCATCTTCATTTTGAACAAAGACAAACTCTTTAACTGTCTCATCAAAATAAAGATTCCATCTCTGAGATGCTTGCTTCAATCCATAGATTGACCTTTGTAGCTTACAGACTTTATTTGCATCCTTTGGATTTATAAAACCCTCAGGTTGTGTCATGTATGCATCCTCAAGAAGATTCTTGTTAGGGAATGTGGTTTTAACATCCATCTGCCACATCTCATAGTCATGATAAGATGCAATAGCAAGGATGATCATGATGGACTTAACAATGGCCACTTGAGAAAATCTTTTTTCATAGTCAACACCTTGAACTTATCTGAAACCCTTTTCTACCAATCTTCCCTTATAGTTTTGTACTTTACCATCCATGTATATCTTCTTCTTGAAGACCCACTTGCACCCTATGGGTTTTACCCCTTCACGTGGTTCCACTATGGTCCATACCTTGTTGGCATACATGGATTCCATCTTAGATCTCATGGCCTTAAGCCATTTCTTAGATTCTAGTCCCTCAATAGCTTCTATGTAGGTTGTTGTCTCATCATCTATGACCAACTCATCGCCTTCCTGAGTCACAAGATATCCTAATCTCTCAATTTCAAGGTGTGTCCTACTAGATCTATGAGGTTCCAGTGTCACATGAGGAATTTGAGATACCACAACAATTTGTGAGTCTCCTTGTTCCTCCTGTACCTCAACGGGTTCAATGTTTTCTTGTTGGTCTTGAACCTCTTCGAGTTCTACTTTCCTCCCATGGATTACTTTGGCAATGAATTGCTTTTCAAGGAATACAGTCTCTCTGGCAACAAACACTTTGTTGTCAATTGGGTTATACAAGTAGTATCCCTTAGTTTCTTTGGGATATCCAACAAAGTAACATTTTGGGATGCTTCCCCATTCAAAACTCATATGGTATCTTTTGAACCGATTTTGATGGTGCTCGGTTAAGTGTAAATGTGGCAGTTTCAAGAGCATACCCCCAGAAGGTAGTCAGAAGATCAACAAAACTCGTCATAATTTGCACCATATCTAGAAATGTGCAATTCCTTCTTTCTGATGCACTGTTATGTTGTGGAGTTCCAGGTGGAGTACATTGTGATACAATACTACATGCTCACAGAAGGTCCTCAAACTCTTAGTTCAAGTATTCTCCACCTCGATCAGACCAAAGTGCCTTAATACTTTTACCAATCTAGTTATGTACTTTATTCATGAACTCTGTGAACTTTTCAAGAGATTTTGACTTGTGTTTCATCAGGTAAACAAATACATACCTACTAAAATCATCAGTAAAGGTAATGAAGTACAGATACCCACCTCTAGCAGTTGTTCTAAAAGGGCCACACACATCAGTATGTAAGAGTCCTAATAGATCACTAGCCCTCTCACTGTTTCTAGTGAAGGGAGTCTTAGTCATCTTTCCCAACAAAAAAGATTCACATGTCTCTATTGATTCAAAATCAAAAGAGTCCATATAACCATCATCATGGAGTCTAGATATGTGTTTCTCATTTATGTGACCTAGACAACAATGCCAGAGGTATGTTTGGTTTGAGTCATTGAGTTTTTGTCTTTTGGTATTTATAATATATATGCTTGCCTCTAGATCTATCAAGTATAGACCATAAGACATTGGGGAACTACCGTAAAAGATCCCATATTTGCTAATAGAACATCTTCCATTCTTTATAAGAAATTTGAATCTATTCTTGTCTAAAAAAGGTACAAATAT